>MU226866.1:1882692-1962547 GCA_018584345.1 Thuja plicata
AAAATAATACTGGGTCCTATACTTGGAAGGGTAAAAATGACAAGAATCTTTATTATCTTCATGTAAAATATGTTTCTCTTATTTCCTACATTAATGTTAATCATCTAGTCCAAATATTTAATTATTAGATAACTCAAATTAAATGGTGGTGTTATCAAATTTTAACTAAATGACTTGGACCCCATCAACCTTCTACTAGGTTGTTGTCACCACTTAGCACCTTTTATTCTTACTATTGTTTATGGGCATTCTAGTGCCCATGTGAGCTCTAGGGAGTGACCATGTGTTATGTTAATTTTATTTTTGGTGAATATGTGTATATTTTATAATTAATAGAATTGGACTTACCTATTCATAATAAAATCAACTTGAATGCCTCATTAAAATATATAATAAAATATTTTAATCATGAAACATGGGCCAATGAGTTTGAGTGGAAAAGTGTAGAGGTGAATCCTAATAGCAATATCACAATCTAAATTTGTATAAAACCCTAAAAATGTTAATAAATTAAGTTTCTAAATTATTATATAATAAAATATTATATTAACTCAATAAAAATAAGATTTAAAATTTAAATATTTTAAAACAATTAGATTATAAAGAATAATTCAGTCAATATTGGTACAATATTTTATTTTCATAAACAGAAATACATAGCAAAGTGAACCATACATATGCCCGATTGGATCATATAGTTTACTTGAACAAAATAGATCACAATAATAAAAATAATAAGGAACATAAGAAAACACCAGAGTAGTATTCAAGAAGACATGGTACTTTTATTGTGCTAATAGTTGTTTTATTTGTAAGGAGGAGCAACCAAAGGCCCATTGTAAATGATTTGGTGAAATGTAGCCCCATATAAAAGTTGGTCACCTTTGGACTGAATCTTTGGAGTTTTGTCCCACTTACATTCATACCCTACGTACCATTCAGTCACTTCAAAGTCTTTCCTAGGTACAAAAACATTCGTCTCTGAATATATTCGTGCATGAACTCTTCCCCCAATTGCATAATCTCCCCAATTTGAATACAGATTGTTCACAACATGACAATAACGCCACCTGAAAGGAAAGGAATGAGATCATTTATGAAATATAAATGCATTGATAAACTCAAAAAATTCAAACATTTTTTAGGTTTCCTTTTTGATTGATAGTATTAGCAAAACCTTACCTGCAATGAGGATTGTGTTGGTCTGTATACGTAATCTAATTTCTATACACTGTGACTCTCATTTTGATGTAGGAGCTTCAAAGGGTCATAACTTTTGACTCAGATGTGGGTTTTGGCTAAAATTTTACAGGCAGATTCATGAGCTAGATTTGATGGCTATTATAAATAAGCTAGCTCTATTGGTGGCCATTTCTACCATTTTTTTGGGAGCCTAAAATTTCATCTTGACCTACAAAATCTACTTTTTATTTTTCTTTCCAGTTTTTTGAGTTTTGTTTTTGTAATAAATTTGAAATCATGTTTTCTAATTTTTTGGATTAGTTGGCAATTCAACTTGCCTTATTTGGCAGCTTTTCTTGGGAAAAATTGGGATTCATAGGATGAGTTTTAAAAATTACCAAAAATGGAAATATCTATTTTTCCCGAAAACCTGCCAAGTATGGTAATTTTTGGAATTGAATTAATTAGGAGTTTTATTTCATTGTAGAGGCAGAGTAAGTTGGAGAAGTTAATGAAGAATTTGAATTCTGTAACATTTTGTTGTGTATCTTCTAAATAATTTTTGTTAATGGTATTTGGGCTACATCATTTGGTATCAGAGCTGGATGATGGCTGGAAGAGGAAGAGGAAGAGGTAGAGGTCTTACCTAGATGAAAAGAGATATGATAAGCTTGCAAAGACAAGTAGAAAAAATCATGAACTGATTGGAAAACCATGGATTACAAAGAGAAGAAGATGAATCTGACGGAGAAGCAAAACAAGGAGCTGAAGGAATAGAAGAAGGACAAGAAGAAGCAGTGAGCTTCAGAGAGAGACTGCTTAGAGTCTTGGAGGGAAAAAATGAAGCGATCAAGGTTAATGTTTTAGACTATTCAGGTAGTCTTGAACCAGAGGAAGTGATAGATTGGTTAAATGAGATGGGGAAGTTTTTTTAATGGAAGTCTATGACAGAAGAAAAGAAGACGAGGTTTGCATGCACCAAGTTAAAGGGACATGCAATGATCTGGTGGGATCATCTCCAAAATGAAAGAACAAAGAAAGGGAAGGATAAAACCAAGAAATGGAGCAAAATGGAGAAAAAGTTGAGAGAAAAATTCTTAACAGTGGATTATGCTCAAACACTCTTCTAAAGGTTTGAGAATTTGAAACAGAACTTATCTTCTGTGCAAGATTATACATATGAGTTTTATAAGTTATCCATCCATATAGAACATCAAGAAAGTAATGAATAGATGGCTGCAAGGTATTTAAATGGTCTGAAATACACTATTCATGATGAGCTAGGCATGCATAAGATCATCTGTATGGAGGATGCCTATCAGTTGGCTCTGAAGGCTAAAGAAAAACAAACTAGGCAGTACAATCAGAGGAATAGAGGAGGACAAAGAGGCACATCAACTCCATTTCTAGGAGGCTCAAGTTCCAGTCAAGGGAGTGAGAAACAAGAAGAAACCCATTCGAATCCATGGAATCAACAAAGAGGAAGGGGGTTCCAATGTGGAAGAGACTACGATAATGGAAGAGGACGGGAAGGCCAGAGAAGACCATTCACTTGTTTCAGATGTGGAGGAGAAGGACACAGGGCCTTCGAGTGTTCAAATTTTAACATGGAAGATGGAAATCAAGGAGGGCCATCAAGAGTGAACCTAGTCCAGGTTGAAAATGAAGGATTAGAACAAGAAGTGTCTCCAAATATCGGAGAAAGTCTTGTGATGAGGAGGACAATGATTATTCCAGCACAAGAAGTTATAGAGGAGAAAGGCGCTAATGATTCATGGGTCAGAACTAGCATATTCTGAACAAGGTGTACCTTAGGTGGAAAGGTATGTAAACTAATTTATGATGGATTTAGTTGTGAGAACATGGTTTCTAAAGAAATGGTGGAGAAACTAAACCTCCAGTGTGAAAAGCACCCTCGTCCCTATCAAGTAGCATGGTTCAAAAAAGGAAATGAAGTTATAGTAGATAAGAGGTGCCTTGATAAATTTTCCATAGGAAAGGTGTACAAGGATGAGTTATGGTGTGATTTGATTCCAATGGTTGCATGCCATGTCCTATTAGGTCACCCCTGGTAGTATGATAGAAAGGTTATTCATAATGGAGAGAAGAATACTTACACCTTCTAGAAGGATGGATCTAAGGTAATCCTGTTACCTCTCGGGAATGAAGGAAAAGATCAGAGCATGCTATCTAAAAATGAACTTGTCAAAGAAATGAAAGTAACAAAGTGTTTTTATGCATTGGTAGTTTAGAGAGGGAAAGAGGAAGACTTGAAAATACCACCAGAAGTAGCTACGGTGTTGAAAGAGTATTCAGATGTCATTCCAGAGGAACTACCTGATGGGCTCCCCACAAAATGAGATATCCAACATCATATTGACCTTATCCCAAGAGAAAGTCTTCCCAATCAAGCAGCTTATAGGATGAGTCTGACACAACATGCAGAACTGAACAAACAGGTAACTGAAGTCATACATAAAGGGTTAGTGCAAGAAAGCATGAGCCCCTGTGTTGTACCAACATTACTAACCCCAAAGAAGGATGGAACATGGAGGATGTGCATAGATAGTTGAGAAATCAATAGGATAACCATCAGGTATCATTTTCCTATCCCTCATTTAGATGATATGATGGATGTTCTTGCTGGAGCAACACATTTCACTAAGATTGATCTGCGAAGGGGGTACCACCAAATCTGCATCCGAGAAGGGGATGAATGGAAAACTGCTTTCAAAACTAGGGATGGTTTGTATGAATGGAAGGTTATGCCTTTTGGTTTATCAAATGCACCTAGCACTTTTATGAGACTCATGAATACTTTGTTGTATCCCTACATTGGCAAGTTTGTAGTAGTTTATTTTGATGATATACTGATTTTTAGTAAGGGAAGTGAAGAACATCTGCAACACTTGCGGATCATATTGGGGGTATTAAGAAGAGAGAAACTCTATGCTAATTTGAAGAAATGTAGGTTCATGCAAGAAAGCCTTGTTTTTCTGGGATTTGTCCTTTCTATAGATGGTATTAGCATGGATCCAGAGAAAGTTTGAGCCATTCTTGAATGGCGCAGCCCACGTAGTATCACTGAGGTGAGAAGTTTTCATGGCTTGGCCACTTTCTATAGAAAGTTCATTCATAATTTTAGCAGCATTGTAGCACCTGTGACAGATTGCACTAAGGGTCTAGAGTTCTCATGGACCAAAGAGGCTAAAGAGAGTTTCCAGTATTTAAAGAAGAGGGTCATTGAAGCTCCTATATTGGCCTTACCAGATTTTGATAAAGTGTTTGAACTGGACTGTGATGCCTCACATGTGGGCATTGGTGCTGTACTCAGCCAAGAAGGTAAGCCCATTGCCTTTTTTAGTGAAAAATTGAATGATGTGCGAATGAAATATTCTACATATGATATAGAGTTCCATGCAATTGTACAAGCTCTGAGACATTGGAAGAATTATTTGGTACCCAAAGAATTTGTGTTTTTTATAGACCATATTGCTCTAAAATATCTGAACACACAAAAGAAATTGAACACTAGACACACAAAATGGGTCTCTTTCCTCCAAGTGTTTACTTTTGTTCTGAAGCATAAATCAGGGAAACAGAATCAAGTTGCAGATGCCTTAAGCAGGCGTGTTGTGCTTCTCACCATCATGGAAATAGAAGTAGTTGGCTTTGATGCAATCAAGGACTTGTATGAATCTGATAGTGACTTTTGGGAGGTTGTTGATCAGTTGAAGAATCTAGTACCTGGGCACACAGACACCATTCAAGGTGAGTATCTTATGCAAGATGGTTATTTATTCAAGCAAAAATAGTTGTGTGTTCCTCTAGGCTTAATGAGGGAAAATATTATTAGAGAATTTCATAGCAGTGGTATGGCTGGGCATTTTGGGAAGGATAAAACAATAGCCTTGGTAGTAGATAAGTACTACTGGCCAAAGATGAAGAGAGATATAACCAGGTTTGTGGAAAGGTGCTGAGTTTGTCAAGTAGCCAAAGGGTACTCCCATAACACTAGTTTGTACATGCCATTGCCACTACCGATAGGACCATGGACAAACATGAGTATGGATTTTGTATTGGGACTGCCACATACACAGTGAGGTAATGACTCTATCTTTTTAGTTGTGGACAGATTCTCAAAAATGACTCATTTCATTGCTTGTAATAAAATTAGTGATGCCACTAGGGTGGTTGAGTTATTCTTTTTTTAAATAGTGAGATTGCATGGGGTTCCAAAAACAATTACCTCTAATTGGGACACTAAGTTCTTGAGTCATTTTTGGAGGACCTTATGGAAGAAGATGGGGACAAAGTTATAGTTCAGTAGTGCTTATCATCCACAAACTGATGGCTAAATAGAAGTGGTCAATCAAAGTTTGGCTAATTTGTTGTGATGTATTGTTGGAGGGAAGCCCAAGCAATGGGATTTGGGATTACCCCACGAAAAATTTGCCTATAACAGCTTTGTGAATAGGTCAACTGGTAAGTCACCATTTCAAGTTGTTTATGGTCAAAATCCTTAGGGTGTTCTTGATTTGGTGCAACTTCCCTTGGGTGAAAGAGCTAGTGATGATGGAGAAGCCTTTGTTGAACAACTCTTCCAATTGCAGGCAGATGTAAGACAAAAGTTACAAGACAACAATTAGTGGTATAAAGCTTCTACAGATGCTACTAGAAGGTATCAGGTTTTTAGTGCAGGTGATCTACTAATGGTTTATCTATGCAAGGAGAGGTTTCCTACCGGGACTTATCGCAAACTGAAATATAAGAAAAATGGTCCCTGCAAGATTCTGAAGAAGATTAATGATAATGCTTATGAGGTAGAGCTTCCCAGTGGTTTTGATATTTCTCATGTGTTTAACATCTCTTATTTGTATACTTTCCGTGGTGATGATGCTCTATTGAAAATGAGGATGAGGTAGATTGGACACACACTGTCCCAATCAAGAAAAAGGAAAAGGTGGCACAGGTTCTAGACAAGAGCACAATTCAAACTCGTCAAGGTGACTACAAAAAATATCTTGTGCAGTGGGAAGGATTGGCACCAGGAGATAGCACCTGGATTTCAGAATCAGATTTGAAGAAGCTAGATGAGCCTAAATGGAAGTAGTTTGAGAACCGGAACTTGTGGGAGCTGCGTTCTTTTCAAGCAGGGGAGAATGATGCAGGAGCTTCAGAGGGTCATAACTTTTGACTTGGATGTGGGTTTTGGCTGAAATTTTACAGGCAGATTTGTGATCTAGAGTTGATGGAAATTCCAAAATAAGCCAACTCTATTTGTGGCCATTTTTGACCATTTTTTGGGAGCCTAAAATTTCATCTTGACCTCCAAAATTTGCTTTTTCTTTTTCTTTCTAGTTTTTTGAGTTTTGTATTTGTAATAAATCTGAAATCATGTTTTCTGATTTCATGGATTAGTTGGCAATTTGACTTTCCTTAGTTGGGAGATTTTCTTGCGAAAAATTGGGATTCATAGGATGAATTTTAAAAGTTACCAAAAATGGAAAAATCTATTTTTCCTGAAAACCTGCCAAATATGGTAATTTTCAGAATTGTATTAAGTAGGAGTTTTATTTCATTGTAGAGGTAGAGTAAGTTGGAGAAATTAGTGAAGAATTTGAATTCTGTAACATTTTTTTGTGTATCTTCTGAATAATTTATGTTAATGGTATTTAGGCTACATCACATTTTCTAATCAATTATGTATGAATCTTCTGCACCCAATAACATATTATAGTGAATATGAGATAAATGACTATTTGAAATGGTAATATCAGTAGAGCCCTGAACTGCAGAGACCAGACCCATATTATCATCAAAGTAGGAAAGGTGATCCACCCACACCTTTTTGGATTCAAATATCTAAATTGTGTCACTGCTTGTCCCTGACTTGAATGTTATGAATGATAATATCCTCAACTCTGTTCAGCCAAATTGAAGATCTAGTGATGATCACCCTCACTCCCCTACCATCTATGGTTGTCTAATTAAACACATGAAAAATTTGTACTGGCTGGCAAAGGAGAGGCTCGCAGCATACCGCAATGTACCTTGAGCAGGGTTCATCAGGTTGTCATCAAATCTGGTGACTATGCATGAAATTTCTTTGTCCCCAGCTTTGACACCCCTTGCAAAACCAATGGTAAACTTTGGCAGTCTAGTTTCCCTTGCCCACATCTCGATAACTGATCAATTACAACATGTAAGCTATTTGTTTTCCTTTCAATGAAACTAATGTAGGGATCTGTGCTTTTAATGTCAAGGCCAGAAATGACAAAAAGGAGAGGAGATGGGCTGTTCAAAAAACTTATTAAATGTTTTTAGAAAATATGTAACCTTTTCTAACAATCAAATCAATAAAACACATAATAATCTTCAGCCAAAAACCCACATTTATTTATTGGTCAAATTATTTTTATTAGATTGTATGATAGTTTTTCCAATGTTTTGAATCATCTCTATAATCTACCATCGAAAAATGAATTATAAGAGAATGAAAACATATAAAATTATAATTATAATTTTTTTGTAGAGATTAAAATCATAATACACAAGTAAAAAAAATCTCATCATCATTTTGAATCACTCTTTATAATTCACCATTCATAAATAAAACTTTAAATTAATAAATATTATAAATCTATCAGAGTTCTATAAAACCAAAATCTTAAAGAATGAATATATAAAATGAAGCTAACAGAACGTATTTTCTAGTTTCTCATTCATTCTTGTAATGATATAACAAAAGAAACAATTGTGCTCTTCATAAATTTTTCACCACCAGCTGCATGACCACGATCTTGCACTGCTGAACCAAAAAGAATAAATCTAGGAACATTTTCGAAACAACCTCTGACATGTGAATTATAAATGAATGAAAACAATAAATCTACTAGCATTTCATAAAACACAAATCTAAGAATTAAATATACAAAAGGTAAAAAAAAATATTTCCTCATATCACAGTATTTGACTATATTCTATTATGCTATCATGCCACATACCCTTTCTCACTCATAATGATCCTACATAAGAAATAGTTTTGTTCTTCAGATATTTATCAGCGCCAGCTCGATGACCGTGATCATGCATTGTTGAGCCAAAAATAATAAATCCAATGATAGATAGAGTCATCGCCACCTACATTTTCAAATGGGATGTGTTTGGCATTTCCTTTCTAGAAATCAGAGAGAATTCTCACCAATTTATCTGATATTCAGCTCTTTCCTCATTTTCTTAAGAGGAAAACCACAGAAAGAACTTTCTATACTCCAAAGTAATGATGCACTAGGTACAATAGAAAGGTATATATACACATATTAGGCATAATTATAATAAACCCTAAAGCCTAATGAGAACAAGCCATAAAATTCAAAAAACATTGGAAATAATATTGTTCTGATTAAGTCAATCAGAAAAGGGCCCGACCTTAACATACTAAAGTAATATGAAGTCTAAAAGACAGATGGAGAAGAATTCAAAAGAAGTGAATTCAAAAAACTTTTGAGTGAAACATAGACACATGGGAATGATATGGTTATAATAAGGATTTTGAAATATATTTTCTATAAATTTGGCAAAATTAATAATGCTCAATTTTTATTATTAAATAAACACATGTCAAAATAGTAGTGGACCTTTTATCTAGAAAATGCAAAAATGAAAAGAATACTTATCTTCTTCACCGAAAACATGTTTCTCTTATTTCCTACATCAATCCTAATGATTTTTTGCAAAACATTAATAATAAATAACTCAAACTATTTTTTGGCATTGTTAAAAGAATTATATTTTTGTTTAACAAATTGTTATAATATAGTGTTCATAGATACTATAGTTCATCAAAATCAAAGGAGGGAGAAGATGTGAGAGATGAGGGGTGGTCTGTTTGTAAGACATTTCCAATCCCATGACTCTCCCCTCTTAGTGGTGTTGTTATCTATGCCAAGTGGTTTTTATTGTTGTTGATATTTATTAGCTTTCAAACATCTTCTCTTGTAAACTCTATGGAGTGACCGTGTGTATATTGTAAAATTAATAGAGTCATACACATTCATAAAAAAATTAACCTCACTTAAATAAAATGTGATGACACGTTTATCTATAAATACTAAGAATCATTAAAATATTTTGAGCAACCTTAGTATTATATTATGACACATTACATCTTTAAATGGTAAGTTATCAATATTTTTGAAGATACCCTAATTTTATACACACCTCATTGGAAAATATTTATAAATATTAGAAAACATCATTATTTGACTTTAACACATATACTTTATCTTGCCTTACCACAAGAAGCTCTCCCCGACAACCCTCCTTTTTCAACTTGATATTCAAATATTAATAATAATATATTTTTTAATAACATTTTTTATATTTGAAAATAAAAGAATTCAGAAAATAAAAAAAATTGTTTATTTTTAATAAGAATGTTACTTTTTTTTTTAAATAATACCTTATCTAACTATTTTTGTAAAGAATTTATTTCCTCCTAAATCAAAGATTGAAATTCTCAAGCTTGAATTTTTATTAAATATTATTTTAAAATAAAATTTTATATCAATTTTATGTCAAAATATCAAAATGCAAATGATATTCAACTTTTTCTAAAATCTAAACAATTTATTTTTAAAAAAATAATATTAAATTTTAAATTTTTTTTTGAATTTCTTAATTATAATATAAGATTTTGATTATGGCTCTCTCTACTAAATTTTGGCAAAATTTCACAAGCTTTCAGAAGAAATGTCCTACAAAAATTTTTGTTACTAAGCCAATTCCATTGCACGAGCTGGATCTACAACATCCTAACCCTAGGCGCAAGCATGTTTCTCAAGGTTTGGGTCCTCTACGTGCTCCGCTTTCTCATTCTTCAAAGGGTCTTCTCCCCCTGGGAAAATGATCTGCTGCTTTTTCCATTGTGGAAGTTTGGATTCAGGGAGGCCTTTGTTCCCCCTCTTTGGTGGGTCCCATTCAACTAGTCAAGATCACGTCTGACTTCTTTCTCAATGGAAAAAAATGATCGATAATTCTCCTTTTTATGAAAACTAAATATGCCTGCAAAAATCTTGGAGCGTTTTCTAGTTTGAAATATGTAGGTGAATTGAAATCTGGACCAATCCTGGCCCCTTTGAAGCATCACTTAGATTTTACTCCTGAACATACAAAGGATAACCCTAAGAAATGGGTGAAGGTTAAAACAAAGAAGAGGTTGGGTTCGGGTTGTTTTGTACTCTAAACACTGAAAAAGGATTATAGTGACCCCCCTTGTAATGCCTGTGATGTACTTCATCAGGATCTACCTAGCTCGCCTACCTTTCACTATTCTCCAATTTTACCCCGTGGTAATCTGGGACTTTCATGAAAGAATCATAATGCGAAAATCCACACTAGAAATTCTCCTAATTTTCATTCACTTCTGGACTGAATGAGGGAGGTTTGTCTCCCTCCAGAATCAATAAAAATTTTGCTGCAATGTCAGGTGCGACAAATGTTATCCATATAAAATTAGGGAAGATTGAGAAGATTAAAGAGATATGAAAAAAAATTACTATTTTCACCTGGTGGAATGGATATGGCACACCTATCAATGAAATTGTTGAATGGTTTGAAAAGAAATATAAAGGACAAGTAAGTACTGCTCTTCTCTCGGAAGGTTTTTTTCTTTTAAAATGCAATAGTATAGAATTAAAGGATAATTTTCTAAATTAAGAAAACCCTAGTTTCAAAAATTGCAATTTCACCTTTATTGATTGGATCCCAAATTTTGATTGAAAAAGATTAATTTTTTTTAAAAATTGATAGGGCTATTCTTTGGCCAAATATTCCTATTGAATTGATATGCTAAGATTTCTTTGTGAACAAAGGTAATCAGATAGGGAAATATATAGGTATTGTAGAAACTGATAGGCCCCAATCTAATAGCATGATTATTGTCAATATGGGCATTGGCACTTGCACTATTAATCTGATTACTATTGAATGCCTGTACGATATTTATGTTATTAAACTAGAATTACTACAGTTAGAACATATCACAAAAATGGAAGATAGGCTTAAATTGGACACGAATAATGTCTCTCCTCACATTAAGGGTAATATCTCCCCTTCTACTGTGAGGGTTGTCTCTCCAGAAGAGGATATCGAAGAAGGGGAAATAGTGGAAGGGAATTTAAATTTAAATTCAAAGGTCTCACATAGAGGCATATCAGTAAAATTTAATGAGAATGAAGGAGGTTTTCATATTGTATCTGAAACATTTCCAGATTTGGTGGAGATCTGTAAAGAAAATACCACTAATACATATAATAACATCTTAGAAGTTGCCCAATGCCAGAGTGTGGCTGGTCCTATTAACAACAATATAGAAGGCCCTTCCAAGATGGTGGAAGAGGTAAGATTATTAACTGAGCATCTATGTGAATTTGTTTTTAATTATTTAATGGATCAATTTATGAATGAAATATGTGACAAGGGATAACTCTTGAGAGAAAGAGAATTATTGATCAAAGGTTTTCTGGAGGCAGGGGATGATTTAGATTCAATAGATATTGGTAATCTCTTATTGTATCTTGTAGATAGAGAGCTTAAGGATCAAGAAACACTTGGGATTGCATATACTCTACCTAGGTTGCAAGGCACTGATTGTGCCAAATCTAATAAGAAAAGAGGAAGGAAATCAAAACATGGATTTAGATTATTGGATGGTTGTTTTGCTAGCCAAGCTAAACTGATGACTATTTTTAATGCAAGAAAGGGGAAGTTCTGTCCGAGGTCATCATGTATATTCTAACATGGAATGTTAGGGGCCTAAATGCCCCTAACAAGCAGTGAATTTTAAAAATATGTATTTCTCAAGCTAAAACTAATATAATTTCGCTATAGGAAACCAAATTGGACAACAAAGAAATAATGAATTTTAAAAAACACTAGGTTATAGAGAGTTTTGGGGAGCTCCAGCTAGGGGGGGCCTCAGGGGGTTTGTGATTCATTTGGGATCTTAGGATGTTTACTCTCACTAAATTAGAGGATCATATTAATTGGAGCTGTGGACTTGTTAAGTGCTTCCATACATTGCTATGTTTTAGAATCTTCAATGTTTATGGCCCTACCCCCAATCTAGAGAAGGAAAGAGAATGGAAGGAAATTGAGAAGAATTTGGAAGATTATTTAGGTGAGATTTCAATCATAGGAGGGGATTTTAATACAATTACTAAAGCCTCAAAAAAATGGGGTGGCCTCTAGAGACTCCCCCATGTTGTGGAGGTCTTTAATAATTGGATCAATAGGCATGGGCTCTTCGAGGTCTGCACACCAAAGGATGGGTTTACTTGAAATAATAGGAGAAAGGGTTTCAGCTTTATTACTGAGAAACTTTATATATTTTTACTCAATGGTAACTAGGAAGACTTACCATTCACTATGTCTACTGATGTTAAACCTATTTCTAGTTTGGATCACTACCCAGTAATACTAAATACAATCAAGGAGTGTAAACCAGATAACTGCCCTTTCAAATTTGAACAAATCTGGCTTAAGAGAGAGGTTTTCCTGGATATGATTGAAGAATGGTGGAAGGTAATCGAGGTTTCTAGAACTAAGTTATATCAAGTAGTAAAAAAATTAAAAATAATTAAGAAAAAATGAAAAGTATGAAATGTTGATCATTTCGGGAACATTTTTGCAAACAAAAATGCTTTAGAAGAAAACTGGAAAATTTAAATGAGGAAGTAATGGTGAGAGGTATGGATGAAACCCTTTATGAGGAGGAAAATTTATTAATGAAGGAATATGAAGAGGTACTAGGAAGCAAAGAAATCTTTTGGAGACAGAAATCCAGGGAGACATGGTTGGATGTTGGGGACATCAATGCTAAATTTTTCCACAAAAGAACTAAACACAGGAGAATAGTAAACATGATCACCTCCATTAAACTTAGGGATTGTGTAGTATATGATGAACCTGAAGGTATAGCTAAGGAGGTGATAATGTATTTTGAGAACATTTTCAGTATAGGAGGCTAAAGGAATATCGAAGCCCAGGATAGCATTATTAGAAACATCCCCAATATTATCTCCCCTAAAAAAAAAAAAATTCTCTTAGATAAAATTACCAAGGAGGAAGTGAAGCTAGTATTATTTAAAATGAACTTGGACAAATCTCCAGGACCTGACGGTTTCCCAGAATGTTTTTTTTAGTGGTGCTGGGACTTCATAGGTGATGATGTGTCTGAGGCAATGGAAGGGGTAAGAAATTTAGGAAAAAAATTTAAAAGAAGTTAACAATACCTTTATTGCCCTCATCCCAAAAAAGAAAGTCGATTCCTTTGATGATTTTAGACCTATAGCACTATGTAATACCTTATATAAACTATTCACTAAAATAATAGCTAGTAGGCTGCAAAAATTCCTACCAAACTAAATTAGTGAGCAGCAAACAAGTTTTCTCCAAGGTAGATCAATATATTATGGTGTTATCATAGAACAAGAATCTATACACTCTGTCCAAAATAATCATGACCCTAGTATTGTAATAAAGTTAGATATTAAAAAAGCT
Source organism: Thuja plicata (assembly GCA_018584345.1). NCBI lineage: Eukaryota > Viridiplantae > Streptophyta > Pinopsida > Cupressales > Cupressaceae > Thuja > Thuja plicata. The sequence goes on from MU226866.1 coordinate 1,896,439, forward strand.
TATAATAGAGTTGACTGGAATTTTATGGAAACGTGTCTGACTACTTTGGGGTTTGCAAAATAGTAGGTGAACATGATATCTGAATGTATTTCTACCCCAAAATTTTCTATTCTATTTAATGCCTCTCCCAAAGGATTTATTGGGATTAACAAAGGATGTAGGCAAGGTGATCCAATTTCACCCTTTTTATTAATAATTATCGCAAAAGCTTTGTGGCGAGCCATCAATATGGCTAGGAAAGAGGACAAGAATAAATGAATAAAGATTACAGTTGGGATTGAACCAATGACACATAAACAATTTGTGGATGATACTATGCTTTATGGAAAAAGCTCTAAGGAGGAAGCAATATCATATAAAGAAATCCTTGGACTGTATGCTCTTGCTTCTGGCCAAGAAATCAACCTTGAGAAGACTATAATTTTTTTCTTTAATACTTCTTCTGCAACTGAAATGGAGATTTGTAGAATCCTAAACTTCAAATAAGGGAATCTACCATTCAAATATTTAGGACTTCCCTTGGAAAAAGGAATTAGAATGACAAAATTATGGAATAATGTCATGAACATCAATCACAAGATGGCTACATGGAATGGAAAATGGATTTCTTTGGAAGGCAGAGAAATAAAGGTTTAGTCTATTATGTCTTCTCAACCCATTTTTCAAATGGCCTACATTGATCTAAAAAGAAAAAAGGGAGGAAATTAAAAAAATTCTTAGGTCTTTCTTCTAGCAAGGAACTAGGGACAAGAAAAAGTTCTCACTTCTTGCCGAGGATAAGGTGTGTCTCCCAAAAGAGGAAGCAGGTATAGGAAAACAAGATATTAAACTACAGAGTACAACCCTAGGTGCATAACTTGTTTGGAGAATGTATAAAAACCCACATCTGGAGTAGGCCAAGATACTTACAGCGAAGTATCTCACTAATGTGGATCCCATTAATATTTTTAGGGAATTTTCACCCCCTAAAGGCTCCATGATATGGAATTTTATGTTGGACTGTAGATACATCATCCCAAAAAAAACTCACATGGAATGTTGAGAAGGGGGTGGCCCTTTTCTAGAAAGATTCTTGGGGTGGTTATAGTGCCTTGGATTGTAATATGAATCTTGTGAATGCTCGCTATTTTCTAACGTCTAAATTAGGTGAGAAAGTTATTGACTATGTTACCTTTGTAGACGAGGATATGGGATTGAAATGGAAGAACTGGAAAAATCTTTGTCTTTCCCCATTAGATGTTGTAGCTTTGAATAGAAGTTTGGAAGACAGGAAAACATCTTTAAACCTTAAAAATGATATGTTGGTTTGGGATGTTAGAAAAAGTGGAGATTATTCAGTTAAGGAAGTTTTTAATTTGTTTAGATCAGGTCTTATCAGCCACTCCATCTTCACTACGACAACTTAATGTTGGCATAAAAATTGTCTTCCTAAGACCGACTTCTTCTCCTAGCTTGTATGGCATAAGAAGATTTTGACAGCTAAGAAAATTGTGAAGATGGGATATCACTGACCAACAAGATGTTCTTTATGTGAGAAAGATGAGGAGACAACTGATCATCTACTCTTTAGATGTCCATACTCTACTCAATGTTGGACATGGATATGTTCACAACTTTGGTGGACATCTGCACTTCCCAACAATATACCTAATTTACAAAACTCTTGGCCTTTCCTTTGATGAGGAAGCATTTATGGCTCATTATGGATTTCTGCCCCTTCAATCATTTATTGGGAAATATGGAAATAACAAAATAGGATGATTTTTTAGGAAAATAAATTGGATATGGGCTAGCTTATTAATAAAATTGAAGCTTCTATTGTAGAATTGACAAATAATCGTAACATGAATAAAACTAGAAAGGAAATGACTATGTCATACCGGGATGAGAAGATGAGAGTTAAGTGGCATGGTCTTGTTATCCCTTCTTTTATTGGAAATGGAGGTATATCATCAAAAAAGAAGAGAGACAATTGTAAATGGATACTATCAAAAGAGGGATGACTAAAATTAAACTTTGACGGTGCTTCTAGAATTAACCAAGACCAGGATGGCATTGGATGTACCATTCACAATATATAAGGAAAGGAGGTGGCAAAATTATATAAATTCATTGGAAAGGAGAATAAAAATGGGGTAGAATTACAAGCTCTTGTAGAAGGATTATTATTATGTAGACATTTAGGATGTAAGAAATTAGAAATTGAAGGAAACTTAGCTATCATAATTAATGCCTTAAGAAAAGGATGTCTCCCTAATTGGAGATTAGTCGCTATGTTGGCTAGGGTTATTGCTATTTTCTAGGATTTTGATTAATTAAAAATTAACCACATATATAGAGAAGGGAATAAAAGAGAAGATGAACTAGCTAATAAAGGAATCAACGATATTCTAACTAGAGAGTCATGTTCCATTATAATTTATAGTGAATCATTTCATTAATCAAGCAATAGAATTTGTAAACAACCTTAATCAAATTCATTTTCCTTCATTAAGTATTTAGAGTAATCATTTCATCAAACAACGAATATACTCTAAAATAGAGGATAGTTTGTCCTCTTATCTCCTTAAGAATTTTTTTTTAATAACAAAGTATAGAAAATTTAATTTCTAAAGATTGTAAAAACAATATAAAATAGAGCTCATACTTATTTTGTTAAGCTCAGGTTGTCTCTTCGGGTTGCACCAGTTTTTCCCAAGTCTTTATTTTTCTAAGATACCGGTCAATGGTGGACAACACTCGCATCATGTTATCATCCTTAGGGATGGTAACTAGATCTTTCCTCACTATCCATATGAAATGGTCATCCTTTATTTGATTGATTTTCCAGGAGATATCTTGGGCATCCTGGCTGGCAGTAGAAAGATGTACATCAAGCGCCATCAGTTTAGCTATACTCTCACTATGATAGATTGTAGGATCGATAATGATGTCTATACTCTGCTGATACCTGTTCTTCATGCCCTTGACATTGATAAGCTCATCACCCAAACCTTAATGAGAAGTGCATCCCATCTCGATGAAGTATTTCACCATATGCATGATGCTTTCTTGAAGGGTTTCTACCATGAGCTCTAGATGTTCATGGACATCTTTTATTATGTCCCTCTTGTATGATAGTGAATAATTCCACCTCTAAAGAGGCATATCTATTGTCTCAAATACCTTTATGGAGATTGCATCCTCTATATTCATTTTCATCAACTCCTCTAACAAAGTCTAGATTCTCTCTATTATTCTCTTCTCTTCCCTAAGAAGATGAATATCATTCCTCGCAACATCCTTAAGATGTATATAAACCTTATAGTATTCCCCAAGGCATTTGATAAGAGGGAGCCCTTAGGACTTTTTATCTTGTATCCAATTCATGTGTATTATCCCAAAGTGTCGATCCTCATGAAATTGTGTGATTACCTCCTGAATTGTATATGATAAGTAATCAAATGTCTCAGTAGATGGTTGTCTTGGCTGTGAGAAAAATGGGTTAGGGATTTCCTGATATGTTATGTTAGATGAGCTACAATAGATTTGAGTTTGGCCTTATTTCCCTTTAGCATGTCCAATCTATCCCTTACCTCTTGATATGTAAACCACAACATATCTATAGAACTATCATAGTGAGAAGGACCTATATCTATCTTGGTCACCTCATAATCTTCAAGTGACAAAAGAGAGGTCTCTTCCAACATTTTTTCTTGGGAAATCTCCAATAGGACATGCCCTATCTCAGGATCCTTCCCGAGTGTAGATAGTATACGGGCTTTCTCTTTTCCTTTTGTTACTGTAAGGCCTCTCATGATCTAAGAGATCAAGTTACTCGAAGAAAATCTATCCTCTTCTCTTGTCCTCTTTTTTTTAATTTCTTACTCTATCCAGGAAGGTGTGGATATAACTCCTAAAGTGCTAGTCAAACTCTCTATATCAAACAACCTACTCACTATTGGAGAAGTATGCACTCTTGTGGATTGGGCAGAGAAACGAGGTACCTTGTTGGGGTTGGGGCTTAGTTTCTCCTTCTGTGTATTTTCTTGTGGCCCTAAAGATTGTTCCCCTTAAGAATTCTCTTGTGGTTTCACATGTGTATCTCCATGAGGAACCATAACCTACTCTCCTACTTCTACTGGTTGGGAGCCTTCTTGTGAGTCAAGATTGGTTACCGGTAATGGCCTGCTCTCGCATGTCCGAGCCATGTTATGAGCCTTCTTTGGTGGCTGATCATACCGATTGGTTGCCTATCTCTCATTGGGATTTGGTGGCCCTATTTTAGATGCTCTACCAATTGATGAAGTTGGGATTTGAATTGCGGAGGGAAAGAGTTTTTCAGTGATTACTCCTTGCCTGCCTATTTGTTTCTACTTCACCCACTCCATTGTCCACTTAAGGATGGGTGCCATCCTTTGGTCAAGATCATCTAGCTCTAGCCCATCAGATGTGATGGGCTTCAAAGGAGTCCCCTTTATCCTTCCAACATATTGTGGTGAAAGTATATCCTTCCCATCTTCTGTTACTCCCTCCAAAACAATATTTACCCCATAGAGTTAGATTATCTTCTGTACAATGAACCATGACAAGCATCTCTCCCTCATGTCATGATCATCCATGATATTCACACAATAGTCCTCTAGGGTGGGGATATGGTGGAAGGATGATCCTAGCTTCAAATTATTCTTGACAAAATTTAAGGGGTCAATGTGTGTTCATAGCAAGTTGTATTGCTCTAAAGAATACTTGGCTTTGGCACACTTTACCAAGTTATGGGCGTTGGTATTGGAAGAGAATGTATATGGAAAAACTATTATTGGAAATCATATCCCCAATTTATGAAATTCATGCACCTGGTTTTAACTTCTTTTATCCGCCTACAAAGCTCTACCAAAATGATTTTATCATCTATATATATCTGGGTAACCTATATGGATAATTGTCAAATGCCCCAATCCTAAAATAGGTAAATGTCAGAAATTGAGTAAAGTGGCTACCATAGGTATTTATCCCTGATGATGCCTCCAAGGAAATTTTCCTCTAGGGGAAAACCTGAAGCTCCCTAAATAATCTCATGGTGAATGCATCATTTACCCTTCAGAAACTCTCATGACTATTATGCATTTGCAGACATGCATAGTAATCATAAACTTGTATATCCTCATCATATTCTTCTAAATTCAGGAGATCAGGCCAGCTACAAACACAAGCTAAGGCATAAATGATATAGGAAGACATATGGAAGGAACATGTGCATTTAGCTATAAAGAGCATTTCGGTTAACCTGTCACTTAGTAGTTGAGCCCAATCAATATATCTACTCTCGACATTGATGATTTGTATGATGAAATACCACCACTCCTCAAAATTTAGGGCATTCTCATTTCCCCAAAGGCAATGTAGTAGCACTAAGATATCCATGATCTCTCTTTTTAGATTGGTCGCTTATAATTTCTTCGGTAGTTTGGAGTTAGGGGCCCTCTTTGTTTGAAACCAATAGGATGATATCTCACCTCTCCATCATGATTCCTCTCATTGAAATATGAGGCTGACATTGCAAAATTCTAGTCATTATTTTTATTCCTTATCTTATGACTAACATGGTTGAATTATTCTATGCACTCCATTATAAGTTTGGGGGCTTGGATGGCAACAAGAAAGCCTGTCACTTGGATTAACCCACTCTCAACCAACTTCTACATTATGGGATGCAAGGGTGGGATATGAACCCTTCTATACATATCTCCCAATTCATAAAAATTAAACCTGGTATCACCAATATCTTTCCAAATGCTACTAGCACCATTCAAATGATCGTAACCATAATCTTTTAGGGGCATTTTCAATATAGGTGATGCTTCACTGTTCGAGCTAGTGATTGTATTTAATGAATTGGTTCACTATTTCTTTGATTTTTAAATAACTCTGAGATTCAAATTTAGGCTTTTCTCCCACTTTTATAAGCTATCTCACTTTTCCCGGTGCCTTTATTACATGTACTCTATATTCATTAACGTTATTGCAGATTTGGACTCTCTATACGAGGAAGTGATTAGATGAGTATAACATCTACTCATGACAGGGATTTTATGTCTGGGTACTCCTTAGTTGTATTTTCTTTGTTTTCCATATAGTTTTATCCCCACCCTTGGTAACTTTAAATGTTTTTGATTTCCTCCATGGGGCTTCTGCTCCTTCTATCATCTACCTCTCAGACTTTTCCCTTATCAAGACCTCTCAACAACTTTCCACAATGTTGGAAACTATGTGAATTAGCTACTTTCATGATATTACATCTATATCTCTTTTCCTTTTGACATCTTTTAACCATCACCTTTTCATATTTTTATCCATGTATGTCCTTTTTCCAAGTAGGGGGGGTCATGTTACTTCCCCCTTCTTTCTTAAACTAGGCTTATTATTTTCCCAACTTAAAGCTCACAAGGATGATGTCAGAATTTTGGTATCTACCCACTCCCCCTTCCTCTATTGCAGTACAATGGTTCCCCTATTATATACCTATCCAAAATAGTGCCATTTATATGACCTATCATGGGCTTTTCAGATTTCTGGGAACTTTCCAACATAAGTGCTCGCTCGATACTTCCCTTTTTGGGTTTTTGGAATAAGAATCCAGGTTGTTCTTTTTTTTGATTTAGTAGACCACTTTATTTGGCTCTATCCTTTTCCTTTTAATGAATTATTATTTTGTTTACACCTGTCATGTCAATATCTTTATTTCTTAGGGAAAATTTGGAATTACTGAGATTGTTCACTTATTAATCTTACTTTCTCCACTAGCCTTTTCCTGTAACACTTCTTGTATATATAAACTCATATACATAGTTATTGAGAAAATAATAGCAATTATCCTTTGCCCGAGAATGTATTAGTGTATACATCCTATAGGATATTTCCGTAAAGAAGGTATTTTATTTCTTGGGGGTTCTTCTTCTAGGATTGAGGGATATAATATCCTCTTCTCCTTATTATTATTCATTAATGAATCTTTCTCTTATATTATATATTTTCTAAGTTAAGGTTATAGATGAACTTGCCAAAATAAAATTAATAAGAATACATTAGGAATCTGACTGTACTACTTCTTGTCATATAAATATGCATAGCTATGGTTTTAGAGTCACAACAATCCCCATTAATTACTCTTTAATTTTGAAATATAAGTAGGAATAACACTAAAAAGACCGTGTTAGATTCAATAATCTGACAAAGCTCATAAAATCTTTTAAGCTAATGGAAGGTTAAATGTGCATCTCAAATGAAGTTAAGTAAAATCTGCCTTACAACTAATCAAAAGAAGGATAATTATTAAAATCATTAATGGCAAACAAGCCCCATCCATAATATATCAACATATAGGAATTACAACACTTAATGATTGTTAATAAGCTTGCCTTGCATCAATGTTATAAAGCCCCAAAGCACAAATCTTACTTATGAAATAGAATTTTCAGCAAGGCCAAAATATTGAAAGGACATCTCACTCACATTACCTCAGGATAGGTTGGGAGTTATATTAAATTAATAAATTATCACTCTACAAGATAGAAATTTGAGTTGAAGTTTATAAATATCATAGACACGTAAATACCATCTTTAGAAAGTTTCAAATATATGACATGAACATATGTCGGACATAGAGCTGCATTTCTCTTCTGCATTGGGGTACAAAGGAGAAAAGAAATATGGATAGCCCAATTAGACTCTGAGGTGAGAAGCAACAGACTAAAGTAAAGAATGAGATAATGGAACATAGGATTAGGGGCATTAGAAAACACAATAACTTATTAGTGGTGGAGCATATAATCAAGGTTTTAGGAAAAGACTACTTGAATAATACTGAGACAACAAAAGTGAATTCGGACATTAAATCAATGTTCCTTGCCCTGGAAATGTTCCTAGAGAGGGAAAAAATATTGCAAAAGGGATATGTGAAAAAAATTCAAAGAGGTTAATCTTGGAGGTGTCGACACTATCCTTCACAACATTTATGAGGCCTTGATGATCCCCAAAGAAAATAATTATGGGAAAGTTATCATAGGCCCCTCAATACCCTATATTATGGTATGAGGGTAGGGAGGCTTTCAACTCATCCCTAGTTTGGAGGGGTCAAAACCTGAATTTTTTGATGGTCCTATTACATATCAAGTGCCCCTGGATAACCCCGACAGTTTTGGAGATGCTTAGGATGGGTCAATCGCGGCTCTGGAAATAACATCTCTGATGATGATAATGATGACATTGTGGAGTGGAAGGGTGGGATGCGTTCCTGCGAGGTGGACCCTTGCACCTCAGGTGGAAAGTTTTGGAGTAAAGATATATGAATTCTACTAGGATATGAAAGCCTTTTTATACTTTAAATTACATTATATACTATATCATTAGACTTTTACACATAGGCTTTATTCAACTTATAACCTGAGAGTTCCTTTTTTAGAGTGCCTGGGTAACACCTAGAAACATAACTATAGTCGCATATTTTAACTATGATTTTGGTCTATTTCGAGAATTATAGTTTAATAGTATAGACATTATAGATACCAATAGCATGAAATAAAATGTTAAAATAACCCTTAGCAGAAACATGTGGTATTAATTTAGACTCAGGCACTGTATGATTGAATGGAATAATTGTATTCCTTAATAGGCCCCATTCCCTTTAACGTGTTATATCAGAATTTTGCAATCTCTCCATAGGCAGATTATTATTAATTTCTACTTCAAGAAAATAGGCATCGTACCAATTATATAAAATTATGATAAGCATCAGTAAACTATCTAAAAAATATGTGTAAAATCAATAACTTCCTCCCAAAAACTACAATTTTGATGGAATATTTTAGAATTTTATCTTATCTAAAATTCAAGATGTGACACATTACTAATGAACCATGTAGATATACTTTTCTGTTGTGAGTGATGTCTATGCAGGATCAGGATAAAGGTAAATTCTGAAAGAAAACAAACAAGGAACGATATGAAGGATTTCCCAAAGGGAAGCAACAATGCGAAAGTGGGATCAAATATTTCTAGAGTACTCTATGTAATAGTTAGGGTTAGAAAGGATGCAGATTTAATCTGGTGAGGGATCAAATTGTAAAATGAAGGAATGCCTCCATCTATTCTATTTTGTAACTTAGACTATCTGACATATTCTAGACCTTGATCCTAGTCTAGATTAGAGGTTTTCTTCTCTGTTCTTTCCTACCAGTGCCCGGCTTAGGCCTTTTACTCATAAAAAAAAAAAATTATAAGATTTTGTTTTGTGAACCTAAATTTATTAGACAAAAATAAACACGTATATAAAAATTTATTGATAATACAATAAAAAATTAAGCAATTCAACACAAGAATAGCTAGACTAGATCTACACCACACCGGGCTATTGCTATGAAAATATTATAGTCACAAAGGTGAGGGTTCTTTTACGTCACCATCGAAATCTTGTGAATCTCAACATTTACCATGATTTTATATTTCATATTAAACTCCTTCATAATGGTCCCTAAAGACCTAAGAATATAGTTATCACACAACCAATCAAACCTTAAGACCATCTTCACCAGTTTAAAAATATAATCTTAAATTTGAAAGATACTTTTGAATTTCTTGATTATAGTGTAAGTTTTGATTTATGAACTTAAATTTATTAGACAAATAGAAACATGCATAAAAAACTTGTTGATAATACAATAAAAAGTGTGACAATTCAATAAAAGATTAGCTAGACTAAATCTACACCATACCAAGCTATTGTCTCTATGAAATTTTTATGGGTGCAAAGGTGAGGGGTCTTTTAAGTCCTCAAAAGACTTCTGAGACTTAATAAAACTATCAAAATATTAGGGATCTCTACATACATTACATAAACTTTAAATTTCATATTAAATTCCTTCATAATGGTCCCTCAAAACCTAAAAATATAATTCCAACAAAACCTATTAAACCATAAGATTGCCCTCACCACTTCAAATGGGCCTTTTAAAAAATAAGCTAGACACATTTTCGTGATAAAATGATACCTATTACTACATTTATTATCTATAAATCATATTTCTTGAAGGAAAAAGAGTTCTCCAGGAAGTCACCAAAATGATGACATGTATCAAATTAATTTACACCATATCCATTATCTAATTTTAATAAGGAAAATATGGATAGTATTTAGGAAAATGGGGGTTTTCTCATAAAAGTAACCCTATGCACATATTATCCACATACATTTAATTGTTATGATAACGGGTGTAAATCTAGAAATGAAAGCAAAGAATAATGGAATAAAATACATACCTTCTAAAAATAATCTGCTGAAAATCCTATCAAACTGTCTCAGAAACTGTTAATTTTCGTGTTCCTGAACCAAAACTATGAGATATAAAAAACCCAGAAACCATTTTCTTTTTTCAGAAAGGTCAATTTTTACTCAAATATGAATGTCACCTTTGACCAAAAAGTTCCAATTCAGACTTAGAATGTTTGATTCTGACCTAGAATAGAATGTCGATTCAGACCCAGAAATTAATGTCTCTTTTGACCCAAAAGTTTTGATTGTGATCTAGAATATCTAATTCTAACCTGTACAGTCCGATAGAAAATCTTTTTCCGGATCTTGAAAGTTTTCCAAAAAGGGTATCCGAATCTATACTCCAATTCATTGTTCTATACCTGCACCTGCAAGAAAAATGGTTTTGTTTGTTGGGGGGAGGTTTTTTCCTTGGTCAAACCCCAATTTTGGAATTAACCTTAAAGTATAATTGAAATTTCATATGTAACAAAGTAAATAAATGAATTCACCTTACTTGTATAGAAACCTTTATGGAGGATTTGAATCCTTGGATCCACAAGTATGTATGCTCCAAATGAATGTAGAATGTAGAATGTAGGATTTAGGATGTCTCAAATTTATTTCTTTTAGATCTTAAACACCCATCTTTAATGGATCTTGGAATAGGAAGAACCTTGCATGGATGTGGATGGAGAAATCTTCAACAAGAGGGCTCCATAGAGCTTGAATCCTTCAATGGATACCAATGGCTCTCCTTGATGAATTGAGTGCTTGAAAGTTCTTGAATGCTTGGATTCTTCAGATTAGATGAATTCTTCAATATATATTTAGCTTGCTTGAAATCTTTCTTCTTAGTTTGTCCTTCACACTTAGATTTCACTTAGAGAAAATGAGAGGAGAAGGTTTCCTTATATACAAATCTAGGGCACAATATTCTAGAGAGGCCTACATAGGAGAATCAAATTACCATTAGACCTATACCCCTAGAATTGGACCTATATTAAATATAATTTCAAGGTTTGTTTCCTCGAAGATTGAAACAGCCGACTCGAATGCAGTAATTAAATCTTTTCGAAGCCCACCATCCGAAAACCCTGGAAACTTGAAATTTGGACCTTGGGTCAGAATCAAGGTCAATTATGACCTAGGTTAGGGTCTAGGTCAACCTTGACCTAGGTCAAGGTCGAGGATGACCTGGACCCAGAAAGGTTTATTTTGACCCTGGGGTCAAAAATATTAGGTTTGCAGTTTACGATGTCAGAATTAGGCTGAAGAGAAGTGGGAAATGGGGTAGAACTGGAGGAAAAGCCAGATCCAAGTCATAGAGCCATTAAGGTTCTCTACATGACCCCAAACCACTTTCTTAGAGGGATAATCCAATCCAAAATGGAAGTGCTTCCATTTTCCGATGATACATTTAGCCTCCACTTTAGCAAGAGTATGAACTTGATGCAAACTCTAGGTAAAGGAGATCATAAAGAAAAGATAATCTTATTGAAATAAAAAGGGACAAAGGAATCGTCAAGCCCCTAGGGAATCAATTCTTTGTCAACCCCAAGGTTACAATAAGAGAGACATCACCACTCAAAGAGAAAGGAGAGAGAGGAGTGGCCAGCTCGCCCTGTAAGATGTGTGTATCTCACTGTTAACCACAAAAAGGATAGGATGGACCACTAAGAAAACACTTGATAGTCACCCCATAAAGTTGTGCACCTTCTGCAATATTTGTGCATGTATGTAGTGCATCTTCTAATGGCTTTTATGAAGTACCCATAGATCCATATCAGCACATCACCATGGAATACATTTGTAAAATGTGTATCTCTTTAGGATTTAGCAAATTATGTGTGTTACCTTTAGAGGATTTAGCATATTTAATTTCAATTGAATGTGTATCTCTTTAGGATTTAGCAACCTATGTGCATTATCTTCAGATCATTTAGCATCATGCAAAACAAAAGGTTAGAAAAAAAATGAATAATCTAGAACAAGGGACGCCGTATATATGGCCCCCTCCTTAAGATGGAAAAATACATTTTATTTTAACATGTTAAGGAAAGAAAAGAACAAGGCTAAAGCCTTCTTTAGCATCAAGACAATTTCCATACACAACACCTAGTCGAAGCCAAGAAGGTCACAACTCCTATGAGGCCATGGAAGGGACGAGTGCAAAGATTTATCATGCAAGAAGTGAAAAAGTAACCCTTCTGAGAGATAGCGCACTATTAAGTTTCCAAGGGGAGAGATTTATCAACCATGGAAACCCAATGTCAAACAACTAAATAGCTTATGATCAAGGACATAGACCCCCAATGCAAACCAAAATTTTCATGTATGATTGGATATCACATAATAGATAGATACTGCTTAACCAAGGGAAAAGTGAATCTCAGAAAGATAGAAAGGAAGGAGGTGGCATACTTTCCCCTCAAGCATAGGAACAAGGATGAAAGGGGACCTATTATATCACTCACAACACTATGCAAGACAATAATCCCCCAATGATTAGGCTAACATTGTTTACATAATATGGATCTCCATAATAGGAATATAAATATTATTTAGAGAAAATAGGATTGAAATACAACTCATTGCCACATGATATATAAATAACTTTACTATCAATGAGCTGCCTAATATTATAATGTGAAGCTTGACATTCATTAGTAGAGTAATCATGAAATGTATGATACAAAGAAAAAGGAAGAGTCTTCAAGTGTGAACTACATTTTTTTTTGCGTTTAGGTCTAGTTACCTTAACACGAAGGAGTTTAGGAAAAATAACTTATTGGTAAAATTACTTCATAGGGTCACCATGTTTTGAATTGTTATTTGAGATGTTGGTAACATTGATGTGTTGTTGAGGATTAAATCCCAATCCATAAGAGTTCTCATGCCCCCCATTCTTTAAGGGCATTTGAATTCCCTTTTTATGCTAACCATATCCTTTACCATGGAATACTTGTTTAACTACTAAGTGATAACTAGGACCATAACAAGAAGCCATATCAGAAGGAGTTAATGGAACTTCAGTAGTCACCATGTCATCACTAGTAGGTTTGACAGATTCATAGTGTGTAGAATCAGTGACAATGTTATTACGAAGGGAATGAGAAGTAGAATAAAAAGCTCATTGTTCAAACTCTCTTTGTTGGTTCATAAAATCAAGATTATAAACCTTATACCCTCCAATAAAGGTAGGATTAAAATTGAAGGTTCCCCAATCATCTCCAGGAAGAGAATTAGAGGAAGAAGGATTAATATTAGGAATAGGAATATTGTGGGTTTGAATATTCAAACAAGGATTTGGTGCATCATCCTCATGAAGTATATACACCATGTTGTTGTGAATAAACTTGACTTTATGGTGAAGGGCGGAAGGAACATCATGCATCTCATGCAACCAAGGTGTACCCAAAATGAGGTTATAATTAAGAGGTCCATGAATAACATGAAAAGGAGTATTTAGGATGACCGGACCTACTTTGATAGGTAAGGTAATGATGACCAAATTTTTATTATCAATGTTATCAAAGCCACATATAGGAGAATTATCAAGTTGAATACTTGAAAGATCAGCTTTAATCTCTTTGAGCATGTGCATGCTACAAATATTAAGCCCAAATCCATTATCAATATAGGTCTTACGAATGACACTCTTATTGATAGTAACAACAACCATATGCGAATCATATTGATTATGTAATTCTTTAGAAAGTAAATCATTTAGAGTAAATACAATGTCAGGAGGACTTAGGGTAGCATGCATACGCTGTAAGAAGGCATTGATGTTCTCTTGATTAGGAGGTAGAGTGGGAAGATTTTCTAGATATTTTTGCAAGGATTCAGGGTAGGTAGGTGAAGTTTGAAGAAGCTCCCATAAAGAAATCTTGGCAAGTGTATTGCGGAATTGGTTTATCAATTCATACTCTTAGCTAGGAAGGTGGGTTGGAGAAGGAAGAATGGGTTGAGAAGGTGGTAACTAAGTAGGAACCACCTGATTAGGTTGAGGGTTATTCCTTGTATGATAGGTGTGAGCTATCAAATCTTGATCATTTATAGACTCTAAAGACTCCATAGGTTTACCTTTTATAGTAATGTGTGGACAACCTTTAAAATTCAACAAAGGTTTTTGATAAACCATGTTAGTTGTCTCAAAACTATAAAAAAGTCCATAAGAAGGAAGAAAAGAATACATCCTAGGAGGAAATGAGGTAGGATCTTGATTCTCCATAAGATTAGCACTAAGAGGGAGAGCATTAAGGGAATTCATATCATTCTTTGCTAATGCCTCATCACTAGAAGGCATCCCAAATGGAGGTAAAGCATCTATAATGTTTTCTTGTTTCTCTAAAATGTCTACATAAGGGGAGTGTGTTTTAGAAAGAGAGTCACCATCAGTTATGAATATGTCATCCATTGAGAAATCACTCTCTTGTATCAAAGCATCTTCACGAGGAGGGGATAAATCAATGTTTTTATCCAAGGGTTCATCCCAAAAAGTAGAATCATCCACAATGGCTTCCTAATAAAGAGAGTAATCAACATCCAAATCCAAAGGTTCATCCAAAATAGGAGGATTATCATCCCTATCAATAAAGAACCTTGTAGGAGCACCATAAATCACTAAACCTTGATGCCTAAAGGGGAAAGAAGGTAAATTATATTCTAAAGTAGGCTCATAGAAAAGGCATATATTAGGAGAAGAATTAACATCAATCCTCAACTCTTCTCCATAAAGATAAAGATTAAAGTCATCCACTTGCTCTAATATATCCTTACAAGGTAATATAAGAGAGGAAAAAAAACATCACACGTACTAAATGAAGTCTTTCTAGGTGTATCAATGTTATAAATAGTGGAACTTGAAGGTAACCATGCACACACCCTATGGTAAAGGTCAATTAAAGAGGTTGTAGAGGAGGATGAAATAGGAATAGGATCAATGGAGATCTTATTCAAATAATTTTCATCCTCACTTCCATGTACCTCATTGGGGGATCTATCCTCTTTCACAACAAAATCCTCATCAAAGTATTCAAAACAAAAATCGTACATGTTCAACACAATTTCACATTACTAGCATGAAAAATGTAAATGTTTTTGTATTTTTAAAGAAATTTGTGATTTTTAATTTTGACATATAAATGAAAGAGAATAAAAAAAATCTACTTTTAAATACATGTAAGATCTGAGATAAGATGCAAATCTAACACAAAAATGAAAGAGTTGTCTATCGCGGGTTCACTAAAATGTAATAGGAAAATAAGGATAGTGTTTAGAACAATGGGGGTTTTCTCATAAAAGTGACCCTATGCACATATTATCCACATACATTTAATTTTTATGATAAGGGGCGTAAATCTGGAAATGAAAGCAAAGAATAATGGAATAAAATACATACCTTTGAAAAACAATCTGCTGAAAACCCTATCAAACAATCTCAGAAACTGTTGATTTCCGTGTTCCTAAAATGAAACTGTGAGATCTATAAAACCTAGAAATCCTTTTCTTTTCTGAGAAAGGTGGATTTTGACGCAAAAATGAATGTCACCTTTGACCAAAAAGTTGTGATTCTGACCCAGAATCTCTGATTCTGACGTAGAATAGATTGTCAATTCTGACCTAGAAATAAATGTTGCTTTTGACCCAAAAGTTTGGATTGTGACCTAGAATTTCCGATTTTGGCCTGCAGAGTCTGATAGATAATCTGTTTCTAGTTCCTGAAAGTTTGCCAAAAAGGGTATTCAGATCTGCACTCCAATTTATTGTTTCATACCTGTACCTGCAAGAAAAATGGTTTTGTTTGTTTGGGGGGAGGGTTTTGCCTTGGTCAAACCCTAGTTTTGGAATTAACCTTAAAGTATAATTGAAATTGCATAAGTAAAAAAGTAAATAAATGAATTCACCATGCTTGTAAAGAAACCCTTATGTAGGATTTGAATCCTTGGATCCACAAGTATGTATGCTCCAAATGAATTTAGAATGTAGAATGTAGAATGTAGGATGTCTCAAATCAATTTCTTTTAGATCTTAAACACCAATCTTGAATGGATCTTGGAATATGAATAAGCTTGCATGGATGTGTATGGAGAATTCTTCAACAAGAGGGCTCCATAGAGATTGAATCCTTCAATGGCTACCAATGGATCTCCTTGATGAATTGAGTGCTTGAGAGTGCTTTAATGCTTGGATTCTTGAGAGTAGATGAATGCTTCAATAGATATCTAGCTTACTTCAAATCTTTCTTCATAGATTGTCCTTCACACTAAGATTTCACTTAGAGAAAATGAGAGAAGAAGGTTTCCTTATATACAAACCTAGGGCACAATCTTCTAGAGAGGTATAAATAGGAGATTTAAATTCCCATTAGACCTACACCCCTAGAAGTGGACCTATATTAAATATAATTTTAGTGTTTATTTCCTCAAAGACCGAAATAGACGATCAGGCAATGGGAATTAAATCTTTCTGAAGCCCGACATCCAGAAACCCCAGAAACTTGAAATTTGGACCTTGGGTTAGAATCAAGGTCAATTTTGACCTAGGTTAGGGTCAAGGTTGACCTTGACCTAGGTCAAGGTCAAGCTCTAACTTGACCTAGAAAGGTTAATTTTGACCCCAAGGTCAAAAATCTTAGGTTTGCAGTTTAGGATGCCAGAAACAGGCTGGAGAGAAGTGGGAAATAGGGAAAAACAAGGGAAAATCCAAATCCAAGTCAAACACCCATTCAAAGTGCTGGAAATGACCCCAACCCACTTACTTGGAGGGCTAAGCCAGTCCATAATGGAAGTTCTTCCATTTTCCAACGATACAGAATCAAGTTTTAAATCTGTTTGCATGGACAGTTGATAATGTATCACAATTTCCATTAATAAAATAAATGTTTTATCACTGACACTAAATCAGGCTATTTATAATTTCATACACTCATGCATTTAATATGAAAGATTTATAGAATTTTGAAGGACAAATGAACTAATTTCACACACTTGTGCATTTAATATGAAATATTTACATAATTTTGAAGGACAAATGAATTAATAAGGTTAGAGAAAGAATTGAGCACTATTTATAGATGATCTATGCTTCTTTCTTCTTCATTTCTCTTTTGGTTTGGGTCTGCCTTTGCTAGTACTTGAAAGATTGCTTTTGGTTTAGGTCTTTAGGCTGTATAATTTCTGATATTTTGGTAGTTGTTTATTGAGGATAGACACTCCTCTCTGTTTGATAAGCACATTTGTGGAGGAACATAAGGCCTTTTTGGGCTCGGTCTCAAACCAAACCCTTGAATGAGTTTGCAAGGAGTTTGGAGCCTTAACAAATCAGGCTGAGGATGGTATTGGGCTGTGAATTTTTGGAAAATATCAATAGGTACTGAGTTAACCTGGACATTACATCCTATTTTTTGGCATCTCTTTTTGACCTCGGGGGAGATAAGATGGATATGCTCCTTCTGTTAGGGAATTTATTCAAAAATGAATTCTTGGGTGATGCTTTTTAGGTTGCCATTTTTGCACAATTAGGGGTGGGGTTCCCTTGGGAAAGTGATTTACACAAGCTTCTCAAGATAGACCAAAATGTGGCCATGCAACCTTTTCTTTTGAACCTGAATGTTCAGCAGTTGAAACGTCATAGGAAATGGGCACAGATTGGTAGGGATTTTCTTTGCAAATAGTTTTTGGTGGATGACTTGGTGGACTCCAGATGGTTGTATGAATTCGTAGAGCTTATCATCTCTGAAGAGTTCCACTTAGAAAGATGAGAAAATCCTTAGTTTTGTGTCCCTATGGCCTAAAATTTAGAAATTGTCACTCTAGTACATTTTTTTTTGCCACTACCTCGCAACCTCCCTCATTTTATCTTTAACATTTTGTAGGGACTTTAAGTCTCCAAGTTAAAATATTGTAAATTTGTAGAAAATATTAATGAAAACTTTGCAAGTTCATTTCAGTTTGTTTTATGGATTTAAATTTAAAATATGAATGTGTGACATATGTAATTTTATAATTTGTGAATTTGAAAATGAACCAAACAAATGTTAATGTATGTGTATTATTTAATTAACTGTAAGAACTTAAATTTTGCATGTATCATGTCACATGTGTGCGACTGTGGAATTTTGAAAGTTTAAAGTATTCAGTTATTCTTTAAACTTTAAAGTAAAATTAAAATCTAAAATTAGCATAATTTTTTTATTAATGTGGTGACTGGTCAGTGTCATGTGCACTTTGGGCCAATTCCAATTTTCAATTAAAAAAACATCTAATAATTTCAATGTCCCAACTCCCGTCAAGTTAATATCGCCTCTTTGGTTGTCGGTTTGTTCACCGTCACTGCACGTGGTATGTACATTATACTATGAGAATTGATACGGTTGACACGTACCTTAAAATTTCTTCTTTAGAACCCTAAATTGTAAATGTATTAATCGATACCATTGATTGATCATAGACCAATGAGTAGAGTTTTATCTCGGGCCCAATTTCTTGAAAGAAATAGATTTTTGCAAGGATTCTATAACATGGATACACGTCACAAGGTTGGCATGAAACTTGCAAGAAATGAATGTCTTGTCATAGTGACAGTGATATTATTTAATTTTGATGATCCACTCATTAGTCATCAGGTACATCGCATGATTTCAAAAATTGTACTAGTACATACTGTAGTTATTAGTATACTCACTATATTAGTAATTTCCCACACTCGTGCATTAATGGGAATGATTCTCCTAAAGATATGGAAGATATGGAACATGACTATTTATAGAAATTATTTCTTTCTTCTCCATAAATTTTCTTTTTCCTTTTAGCCTCTACCATCTTTTTTTAAGTTTTTAGATCTATAGATTCATAGAATTTCAAGTTTTTGTGTGTAGTTTAAAGATTTAGGTTTTAGTTTAGGGTGTCGAAGCTCTAAAAGGAAAGATGGCTAGACCAATTAGGTTGAGAACCACATCCACTGATGAGAAGAATTCCTTTTTTCACATGATACCAGATGAAGTTCTCACTTCCATTTACAAGGAAGTGGGCGCTTTCATTAACAATGTTGTGTTGATGGTGCTTGACCACAAGTTTATTCGTAATGAGAAGAGATACTGCATAAGCATGGAAATTACATCTCACTTCTTGGCATCTCTTCTCGACCTTAGAGTGGAGAAGTTAGACATTCTTATGCTCCTGCAAATTTTTTTTAAGGAAAAATTTCTAGTGGATGACATCCAATTCACTCTTTATGTGCAACTAGGGTTGGGGATCTATTGGGCTGATGAAATTGAAAAGATTATCCAATGAGGAAATAATATGGAAAGGAAACCCTTCCTACTAAACCCTAATGAAAGGTAGTTTATGTGACGTCAAAGTGGGCACATCTAGGGAGGGAATTCTTGTGGAAGTAGTTTCTGTTGGAAATATGTTGAGACTAGGTGACTAGGGGGGTGAATCAGGAACCAATAAAACTTAATCTCTTTAATTATTTATTAGATTATCTAATCTGATTGCATGCATGAAATGAAAAGAAATAAAACATCCACAACACTTGACACAATATTTGGTTACCTAGAAACCTTCAAAATAGAAAGTAAAACTTGGGTGGGGATGGTACCCACAAGATTTATTATTGTAGTATAAATTTAGCTTGTTAAAGCTTACAATTGACCACTTAGTTCCACCTTGTGAAAGGATTTAGTAGAATACAATTAAGTATGAAACTCTGTTAGGAAATTTGTAAAGGACTATTAAGTCCACCTTGTTAGAGGATTATGTTGATGCACCTATTAGGATGAACGAGTAGATGATCTTCTATGCAAATCTGATTTGTTGAATAAGATCCAATGATATAAAAACTAATCACCTGGATGTGATGGATGAGTCTCTATTGTTCCTTATACTTTTGTAGCCTGTTAAACAATCTGCCACTTCATATCCACATACACACTTATACACACATTCACACTTATTTTGATAAACAAAATAACTTATATTTATACCTTATCCAAATCAAATACTTCTGTAAGTTGGCTTCCATCAGATAAATTAATATCAAACAATATAAGCTAAGTTAGCCCAATACTTTTACTTGGGTCCAGTAGTCTACTCAGGCAATATACTGGCACTTGGGCATTATGCTATCACTCAGGCTGTATCGATCAGTCAGGTTATATTGATCACTTAGGTAATATTGATTACCACTGTCTTCTTAGTTGATACTACCACCGCTCAGGTTAAAATTTAACTGCTCAGGTTGCACTGCTTGCCCAATCAGCTCTATGATGACTAAGTGTTTTGACACTAATTGACAACATGTCTTACCATAAGGTCAATAACCACCCCCTTTGTCATTAGTGACCAAAAACACTTATCATGTTCAAAATCTGCTCAAACTTCTGAGTCAAAATTCCTTCTTACCATATGCTTGGGTACTTGCTCAAGTTTTGACAATAACTCTGTGACTCGGTTACAAATGACTGTTTTGATTTTTCAATTTTTTTTTGTAACTTTTATTTTATATATCTCTTCTTCTCTTCTCTTTTGTACATGTATTTCCTTATATGTTTCTTTCCTATATACATTTCCCCCTTGTTTTTCATACCAATGCCAAAAATATATACCTATATGGTAATACCAAACTAGGATAGGAAATCACTATGTACCTTCAAAATCTGAGACAAAGTGTTGTCCCAATTATCTTGCAACACCTTTAAGATGTGCAATTCAATCTGTATCTATGCTGACAACTCCATCATTATCTCAACAAATGAAAAGTTGTTTTCATGTATGAGTGTCTTGGAATGAGCTATATGCTTCTACATTACATCCATGTGTGGAAGGAGTTGGCTTTGCATAGGTGTAAAGTATTCCCTTGTCCTTTCTTCTTCCCTTAGTAATTATGCATGCATGTCTCTCAGATACTTAATCTTCACAAAGTGTGCTGAACTCAAACTCGGGTTAAGTGCGGACTGGTTTGCACTTTCCTTCAAATTTGTATCTATCTTTGTCAGCTTTGTCTTTATTTCTATGGTAAATTTGTAAGTATCACTCAAATTTATAAATAATGAAGCAACATTATTAATAGTAGTTTCTAGACAGCTAATAAGAGAGTTTACCTTTACTTGATCAATTAAAATTTTACTTGCAATATTCTATAGAACTTTTTCTCAAACTTCCTTTCTTCCTTCTGTAGTAGTTTCTCTTGACCACTTAAATGTTTATTGAACTTGTGAACTATGTCTACAATTTTATCCATAATAGAATCATTCTCATTTACTTCTACTTATAGTGCATCTAGGAATATACCTTTTATGTCCTCTAGCACTTTGTTTCTCTTCTTTTCTACTCAGAGATTTTTTTGTGCAACTCTTTTCTTCCATAGCTCCCCTAGTATATCCATCTTCTCTACAGTCAAGTTGGATAGATCCCAATTTGGTATCACAATATATTTCTCAAGATCAATATCATCATTATTTTTTTCCTTTCCTTTTCCACTATCCTTGGGATTAGGTGAAGGAAAAATTTCCTTACCTTTTCCACTATCATCATTATCCTTTCCTTCCTCAGTTTTCTTCTCAATATTCAGTTGGAATAGGTCACTGACATTCTTAGCACCAACTGAGGGGTGTGTATCAACTATAGCATCAATTCTCATTGAAGAAACATTCACAGTTTCCTTTTGTGACTTGGTTAGGATTAGCCCAGTAGTAGGTGGATCCTGATGCTCGGTTCCTACTACTCAAGATGTAGATTATGTAGTCTTATCCTTTCTTAGAGATAGGATGACCTGTATAGGTGATTATGGTAGGGATGCCATCACCTCTACTATAATCTATTCTGCAATGGATTCTTCAATAGTTTCCACTTAAGGTAGTTTTACATCATCAGTATTTACCTTGGGGTCTGTACTCGGTACTTTGGCCTTATCTTCTTCCTTGATTTCCAAGACTATCTTCCATACATTTGTTGCAGGCTACACCAAATCCTCTATCTTATTTTTCAATATCTTAAAGGTCCTAAATCTTGGAGTGTGATTGCTTGATGACATATAACTGATTAAATATTTGATAATGTTAAGTTGAAGATAATGCAAGGCATTAAATCAATTAATGGTTTGTATTGTCATTGATGTCAACTTGATATCATCTGTATGGTCATGTACAAAATTCCAAAGACTTCAGAGAATCAATGGAATAAAGGTTATGCTTTCAGCAATACATAAAAGTCAAGTATTCACCAAGTGACAAATAACACTGACGGAGTGCACACCATCAAAACTGACAGTTGTAGCCAACGACTAACTGAAGAGTTAACCGATGGAATAGAGAGTTCATAAAATGACAAAATATCTAGCTGGAAAGAGCTAAAGATAGACTTAGCTGGTTGTTTTCTTTGTTTAATTCTAGCAGAGTTAAGTGATTGATTTAAAGAAGATTTGTACAATTGGTATAAAGATAACTACAAGATAAATCAGGAGTTATGCTTTAAATTAGATTGGCTAGATTGTTTTTCATGTCAAGAATCAAGAATCAATGAATATTATGTCTATATAAGAGACAAGCTTAATTCATTTCCTCATCACATCACATTCACAAAAAGGGATTAAGGGGAGTGAATAGAAAAGAGGATGCTTAAGAGAAACTGATGAAGAACAACTTCATTTAGTACTGATCAATCAAGCTGAAGGAGAGCTAAGGAATTCTACAGACATCGATGAATAATAAGAATAGCATCACAAAGCAGAAAGTATGGAGCACAAAAGAATTGAATTGATACATTGATCAGAGAGGTAATGTCCTTAAATAGTTCTGAAAATCTGCAATTCAAGTTGCATTAGAAACAAGTCATTTTGTTTCAGTTTAACCATTGAAGCATCAAGTCTCTTAATAGAGAAGGAATTAACAGTCTTCTATATATTGAGGTACATCCCAAGGAGTGCCAAAAAGGTTGATTCATGAAAGTAGCATTAGATATGCCCGATGCCTATTGACGGTCTAAGAGAGAGGCTGATTTAAGGATAGTAGCATTAGATGCCCGATACTAAGTGACAACCTATATGTGTGAAATCCTCTAACAAGGTCACACCTAACAGTGTATTTGTAACCTTTAACAGGGTTAGCTCTTAATAGGGCTCACTTCAGAAGAGTGAAAATTTTGTGTACCGGCCCCAGTGATTTTTTCCCTTAAGAGGGTTTCCACTTTAAAATCCATGTGTTATGTGTGTATGGTTTATTACTTTACTGTTTTACATTTCACATATGCATTTATGGATTTATCAGTATACTCTGCATATTTATTGTATTCTGGTAAATAGTTATACTGCTTATTGGTAATCAAGGAGAATAAGGATAGACAAAGAAAACTGAGAGATAGTTAATCATTATAAGTATTTCATGGCATGCATCTTGTAGGGATATAATAATCTGAGGTTTATTTGACTGGTGGTTAGTTTATGGATAAGTTTTTGAGGCTACTTATTCACCCCCTCACCCTCTCAGTTATTACTAACAATTGGTATCAGAGCTTTTGTTCTTAGAAGGAAGGTTTCAAGACCTAAGCCAAAGATCACAAGATGAATAGACGAGACATGCCCAAGATGAACAAAGATATTTTTTTCCCATGGAAAAGTAGGATAAGACTCCACTTATCAGGTATTGGTAATGATGTTACTCGATTCCTTGAAACTGAATATGTGTTTTCCAAAGGACCACCAATAGTTGAACAAATGAGAGAGAAGCATGAACATAATGGCATGATGATATAGCGTGCTTCCTCACTCTCCGATGCTGAATTTGAAGATGTCAAAGAATGAAAAAATGCAAAGCAGATGTGGGACAAATTGAAGCTTGTACATGGTGGTGACAAATATGTTTTGAGAGCCAAGGCAGAAAGACTTAGAGGAAAGTTTGATGATCTCAAAATGAAAGAAGGAGAAAACATTACTCAATACAAAACAAGAATTAAAGAGGTAGTCAATGCTATCTGAGGAGTTGGAGGTGTACTGGAAGAAGATACAGTGGTAAGTAAAATTCTAAGAACCTTATTTCCTGCATATGCTATTAGAGTTTTTTCCATTCAAGAAATGCGAATAGGAGAAAACAATACAGTTACTCTTGATAGTTTAATTGGTAGACTGATTTCATTTGAGATGAATAACTTTGACAATAGTGTCTTACCAAACTTAGAGTCTACATTTAAGTCTTCTATGAAGATAAGCAAATCAAGTCATAGACACTCATCTAGAAGAGATAGTGAAAGTGAAAGTGAAGAAGAAGATATAGATGAAACAGAAGCACTTATGGCTAGAAGAATACAGAGAGGCAAACGTAAATACAAAGGAAAATTACCACTTGTATGCTTTAATTGTAAAGAGATTGGACACTTTTCTGTAAGATGTACTAACAGAAGAAAAGATGACAAAGGTAATGATAGATCTTTTGAGAAGAATTCTGATAGAGGTGATTACAGAAGCTACCGACAATCAGAGAGAAGAGATACCTGAGACTATAAGGACAAAGGAAAGAAGGTCAACTACCTAGCAAAAATGCAAGGATGTTGATACTGACACTGAATCTGATGAAGACATCGAGATGGTGTTTGTGGCTGTAAAGGATGATTCAGATGATGAAGAAGAAAGGTATGTGGAAATATCTCTCATATCTAAAATTAGCAAAAATTATGTTTGGATCATAGATAGTGGCTGCACTCATCATATGACCGGTGATAAGCAAAAGTTTGATAATTTTGAATACTACAAGGGTGGATCAGTAAGAATGGGAAATGACTCACCTTGTCTAGTTGAAGGTAGAGGAACAATAATGTTGAATAACCAGATAAAGTGTGAGAATGCTTATTCAGTAAATGGATTGAATTATAATCTATTAAGTGTTTCTCAGTTGAATAATTCAGGTCATAAAGTAGAATTTGAAAATACGAAGGCAAAGATCTTCAACAAATATAAAAATCTGATTGGTACCAGTGAGCAGACAAAAGGTAACTTATTCTATCAGAATGATACTCAAAAAAATTGTTTGATTTCTACAAATGAAGACATATGGTTGTGGCACAAAAGAATTTGTCATGTGAATTTTGACAACATGATAAAAATTAGCAAAAAGAGAAATGTCAGAGGCTTACCGACAATGACCAAGCCCAACAACATCATGTGTAAAAAACTATCAAAAAGGTAAAATGACAAAGTCTAGTTTCAAAAGGAAAACCCATAAATCTGATGCAATTCTAGAATTAGTCCATACTTATTTATGTGGACCCATGAGGAGAAAGAGTTATTATGGAGATAGATATTTTATTCTCTTTGTTGATGATTACTCTAGAATGATGACAATTATCTTTCTAAAAGATAAATCAGAAGCCTCTAAGATCTTTAAATGGTATAAGGCTTCGGTAGAAAAACAAAGTGGTAAGGATCTAAAATGTTTGATATTGGATAGAGGAGGTGAGTTTATATCAGATGAATTCACTAATTTCTATAATGAGCATGGTATAAAAAGACAGGTTTTTGCACCAAGAACACCATAGCAAAATGGGATTGTTGAGAGAAGAAACAAATCAATAGTTGATTGTGCAAGAACACTGATGATAGAGAAAGGCATCACCCAAATCTTTTGGAGGGAATCTGTCAGTACTACTTTTTACACACTAAATAGAGTACAATTGAAGAAAGACACCAAGAAGACACCTTATGAGCTATGGTATGGATTCACACCCAATGTAAGTTATTTCAGAATTTTTGGCAGTCAATGTTATATCTTAAAAGATGATAGAAATGGAAAACTTGACTCCAAGAGTGATGAAGGAATTTTTTTAATGTATTCTACCAAGAGCAAGGTTTACAAATGTCTAAACAAAGCCTCTAACAAAATTATTGAAAGTGCAAATGTAAAGATAGATGAATTTGCAGAGAAGAATGAACAGGAAAGCACTAAAGAACTAGAGGACTACAATAAGTTCACTTACAAAAAAGCACTTGACACTCTACCCCACCAACAATGGAGAGCCCCTGAGCTACAAATCATTCCTCCTGAGCATCAGGTTGCAAATACCAATGGTCAGGACAATGATCAAGACAATGTGCAAGGTGATGAAGAAATGAATGAAGGCCAAAATAATGATCAAGTTGATAGACAAAGAACTATACCTATACTTGAAAGATATGTAAGAAGCAGCCATACAGAGGTCCAGATCATAGGAGATAAGAAAGTTTGTACAAGAACAGGAAGTAAGTCTTTAAACGCAAATTGTTTAATTTGTGAGTTTGAGCCAAAATCTATCAATGCTGCACTAGATAATGAGGAATGGATAAGTGCTATGAATGATGAGATTGAGCAGATTGAAAAGAAAAAAAAAACATGGTCACTTGTGCCAAGACCAGATGACAAGAATGTCATTAGTACAAAATGGATACTCAGGAATAAGATGAATGAAAATGGAGAAGTCACAAGGAACAAAGCAAGACTAGTATGCAAAGGGTATGCACAAGAGGAAGGTATAGACTATGGAGAGGCCTTTGCACCCATAGCTAGGCTAGAAGGAGTAAGAATATTACTTGCTTATGCTGCATTCAAAGGATTCAAAGTATATCAAATGGATGTCAATTCAACATTCCTAAATGGAATACTTGAAGAACAGGTATACATTGAACAACCAGAAGGGTTTGTTGATCCAAACAAGAAGGGCATGGTATGTAGACTTCACAAAGCCTTTTATGGATTGAAACAAGCTCCAAGAGCCTTGTATGAACGGCTTCATTCCTATCTAATAAGTATTGGATTTGTAAGGACTAGTGAAAATAGTAATTTTTATTTGAAGGAAGATACTAATGCTAACACTTTGATTGCTAAAATATTTGTTGATGACATGATATTTGGAGGCAATGATATTCTATGCAAGTCATTTGCTAATGAAATGAGCACAGAGTTTGAGATATCTATGTTTGGTTAGATCAAGTTCTTTCTTTGTCTACAGATCATTCAACAAAGTGAAGGTATTTTCATTACTCAGTCCAAATACATAAAAGAGGTCTTGAAAATATTCAAGATGGAAGATTCCAAACTAGTTGGAACTTTGATAGCCTAGATGTAAGTTGACAAAAGAGGACAAGACAACATAGGTAAATCAGACTTTGTATAGATAAATGATTGGAAAACTCATGTATGTTGTATACACTAGAACAGCTATTACACATGCAATGGGAATTGTTGCTAGATTTTTTGCTAACCCCAGGGAATCACATATGACTGCTGTGAAATGAATCCTAAGATATCTAAAGAATACTGAGGAATTTGGATTATGGTATAGAAGATAAGGAAAATTTGAATTAAAGATGTTTATCGATGCTGATTAGGCTAGAAATCTTGATGACCGGAAGAGAACAACTGGAGGAGCATTCTTTATAGGTGAAAAACTTGTCACATGGATTAGCAAGAAGCAAGGATGCATCTCTCAGTCTACTGCAGAAGAAGAATATGTTGCTGTTGCTGTGAATTGCTCAGATATTGCATAGATCAAACAGTTGCTGGAAGGTATGCATATGAAGATCTTAGAACCAGTGACTATCTATTGTGAAAACACTAGTGCAATAAAAATTTCCAAGAATCCAGTAATGCATGCAAAGTCTAAACACATTTCCCTCAAGTATCATTTCTTGAGAGAACAAGTTCAATAAAAAGAGGTGATACTTGAGTATGTGCAATCAAAAGAACAATTGGCTGATATCTTCACCAAGACACTACCCAAAGATACATTTGAGTACTTGAGAAAGAGACTAGGGGTCAAACCCTTGTCTACCAGTTAGTAAAATGACTAAAGGCTGCATCAGCCTACATATTCTCAGAATATCATTCATCTTGATGCAAGAAAAAAGGATGAACTTCAAAGCTACATCTATATACAACAAGTATATATCAGAACTGAGCACCAGAACATATTGATATATTGCTGATGGATAAGGGAAATTCAAGGAATATATTATCGATGGAGATAAAAGATCACTTGACATTAATGTTAGATATCTGTGAGATATTTATTTGGCATTTCTATCAAAGGGAGAGAGTTTATCCATATTATCACAGTCTTCAGAAAAGAAGAAGGATTATCCATTATCAGATCATCAGGGAGAGATCATATCCATAGGGAGAGAGTTTGTATAAAGGATTTAATACAAAAGAAGAGTTGTTGACAAGACAAAAAGACATCACAAAAGAAAGAACAGTCAAAGGAGAGAAATTAACAAAAGAAGAAGATTCAACACATTAGTAAACAGAAAGCTACAAGAATCAAATCTAAGCTAAAATAGAGCTTACTAGTCGTCAGATAATTTTATTGGTTATCAAAACAATTTGTTTGGTAGTTTGATGAATCTAAACAATTGTATTTCATATTGTATTAGAAATAGTATAGTGTGATAATATACTATGTTGCCATCAATGCCAAAGGGAGAGATTGATGACATGTAACTGATTAAATGTTTGATAATGTTAAGATAAAGATAATGCAAGGCATTAAATATGTTAATGGTTTGTATTGTCATTGATGTCAACTTGATATCATCTGTACAACCATGTACAAAATTCCAAAGAGTTTAGAGAATCAACGGAAGAAAGGTTATGCTTTCAGCAATACATAAAAGTCAAGTATTCACTAAGTGATAGATAACACCAATGGAGTGCACACCATCAGTAAAGACAAAGAAGAAAAGTAATAGTGATACTCAAAGAGAAGAAGGTAGTGTTTCCTTATGAAGCAAACCACAAGATGCCTGACGTGATAAAAGTAGAGTTTCCTGAAGGACAAAGATCCTAAAGCTAACTGAAGTCACACCGACAGAACTAACAGTTGTAATCGACGACTAACTAAAGAATTAACCGATGGAACAAAGAGTTCAGAAAATGACAAAATATCTAGCCGGAAAGAGCTAAAGATAGAATTAACTGGTTGTCTTCTTTTTTTTATTTGACCAGAGTTAAGTGATTGATTTAAAGAATATTTGTATAGTTGACATAAAGAAAACTATGAGATAAATCAAGATTTATGCTATAAATTAGATTGACTGGATTGTTTTTCATGCAAGAATCAAGAACCAAGAATCAATGAATAATATGTCTATATAAGAGACAAGCTTAATTCATTTCCTCGACACATCACATTCACGAAAAGGGATTAAGGGGAGTAAATAAAAAAGAGGATGCTGAAGAGAAACTGATGAAGATTAACTTCATGCAGTACTAATTAATCAAGCTGAAGGAGAGATAAGGAATTCTACAGACACTCACAAACAATAAGCACATCATCACAAAGAAGAAAGTATGGAGCACAAAAGAATTGAATTGATACATTGATCAGAGAGGTAATGTACTTAAATAGATCTAAAAATCTGCAATTCAAGTTGCATTAGAAACAGGTCTTTTTGTTTCAATTTAACCATTGAAGCATCAAGTCTCTTAATAGAGAAGGAATTAATAGTCTTCTATATATTGAGGTACATCCCAAGGAGTGCCAAAAAGTTTGATTCATGAAAGTAGCATTCAATATGCCCAATGCCTATTGACGGTATAAGAGAGAGGCTTATTCAAGGATGGCAGCATTAGATGCCTGATACTAAGTGACAACATATATGTGTAAAATCCTCTAACAAGGTCACACCTAACAGTGTGTTTGTAACCTTTAACAGGGTTGGCTCTTAATAGGGATCACTTCAAAAGAGTGAAAATTTGGGGTACTAGTCCCAGTGGTTTTTTCCCTTAACATGGTTTTCACATTAAAATCCATGTGTTATGTGTGTATGATTTATTAATTTACTGTTTTACATTTCACATATGCATTTCTGTATTTATTGGTATACTCTACATATTTACTGTATTTCGGTAAATAGTTATACTACTTATCGATAATCAAGGAGAATAAGGAAAGACAAGGAAAACCGACAGAAAATTAATCATTATAAGTATTTCATGGCATCCATCTCTTAGGGAAATAATAATCTAAGGTTTATTTGACTGGTGGTTAGATTAAGGATAAGTTTTTGAGGCCACTGATTCAACCCCCCTCTCAGTTATTACTAACATTTCTTTCATATTTGGTCATGACATCTTTTACCTCTTTATTTGTCATAGTAGGCATAACTTGCCTCAAGGTTTGTTCTCTAATATCCCTTTTAGTTTGGACTGCATTTCTCCAAGGAACATATATTTCCTTGAATAGATCTTCACTCATATGAATTTTCAATTCAGATGGATCATACTTCCATCTTGTCATTTTCTCTACAACTACTTCCTCAATCTACTTCTGTTCATCCTTAGTTCTGGAAGCATATTTCAGTGATTTTAGAGATCTCATACCACTACCTTCTCTTAGTTCTTCAATTTTATTCTGAAAGGTAGGTGGGAGTTTCTTAAATATTATTGTATCTTCTTCTTGATTTTCCTTAGGAAATATAAGTTTCCTTGTAGATCTTCCTTTAGTGATGACATGGGTAGAGATCTTGGATTTCTGCTTGGGGGTTACCTCCTTCTTCTTCTTCTTCTTCTTCTTCTTCTTCTTCTTCTTCTTCTTCTTTCAAAGGTTTAGTTTCTATCTCTTCCTCTTCCTTTTTAGGTTCACCATCTTCTTTCTTAACTTCATCTTCTTTTCTTTCAAAGACAGAAGGAGCAGAGTCTAAATTCTTGCCATATTTCTTTCCAAACTTCTCTAACCTCTTCTTTCCTCTTTTCAAAATCTTAGGAATCTTAATTTCCAAAGAAATTATTCTCTTAGCTTCTTCATAGCTCCCAAAGTATGGTGCTTTAAGATAAACAAGGTCATTCACGAGAGCCTCAATGATGCCTTTGGTCTCATCTATGTTAACCTCATATGAAAGAGGTTTCACCCATGAAACCCTAGGTTTGACTGCCTAGATGTATACTTTATCACAATCAACTAGGAAACAAACATCATCTTTTTAGTCTTCAACCAATTTTTTAGGAGTTCTATATCTATTCTACATATTCTATCTAAATTCCTCAAAATATGCATCCATGATGCTCTCAAAATTGTCTCCTAATTCTTCTATGAAATCATTTATCTGATACACTATGGGTCTGTCATTCTTCCAAACAACTGTACCTTTGGAATGGAAAAACTTCATAATATAAAAGAATATGCAGAACAGAAGTGAACCAAACTTACATGAATTGGTCTTTGATGTCCGAATGCTTTCCATGTTATTTCTCAATTGGATGAGCTACAACTCGGTAAGGTTGAATGAAAAAATTTTCTTGACCACTTTGTATGCCAAGTCCACAGCCTCACATGGTACATTGTTTGGTCAGGTACAACTATAGATTTTGTGAGAAATTACATGAATCCCAAACTTCAATTCCATGTCTGTAACTTCATTGAATCTCATGCCTCTTCCGTCCCACTCGGAAAGAGTCTTCTTTGGTAGAACATCCTGAGGTAGGTTTTTGGTAGCTTTTGGCTTGTCAAGCATGGGAGACCCTGTAACACGGTGTACCATTGTCTTGGTAATCTTCACTGTTTTCTCCATCCACATATGAATATCGTGAACATGGCCCAAAACAAACCTTATCCACTTAATTTGGAAATTTTGTGGCATATGCATGATATGAGTCAAACCCTTGACTTCTAGGTATTTATCTTCTGGCTTTAGATTCTTGGCCTCATGAAGTTTCTCATATGCTTTATTCATTTCCAATGTCCCTAGCTATTGAATTGTGCAATGATATAAGGCTCAGATGTCATTGATCAACAATAACCTTTGAGGAATTAGGGAATGAGATCCCATCGGATCTATCTCCTCTACAATCGTTGGATGAAGCTTAAACTTTGGAGGTTTGCACATAGCATTCCTCACCAACATTTTAGATCCTTTCTTAACCTTGTTGTTAGATGTAGATATCATAATGCTTAGAGGTTTGATAAAATTTCCCAACTTAAATCTTTTGAACACAAATTCACTCCAAATAGCTTAAGGCTCTGAATTGCTCTGCAAACTGAAAACTTTGTAAACAATAACCTTTCCAATTCATCTTTTTTAATATATTTTACAATTTAGTTTTCATCAAATGTTCCATACATGGTTGATGTCATAGCCCAGAATGAAACTTGGAAAAAACTAACTTTTGCATACTCAAAATAATACAACTCGACTTAACTCGGTTAAGCCTGTGTAACTCGGGTGTTACTGAGATCTTGACTCGGTTAAAATTATATTGTGTCCTAGTGCATCAATATGCTCATCTGGACTTGCTAGCATGTCTGGAACTGATGTAGGATGGCTTGTATGCACAGTTCTAGTAGTCTCATTGTATCCACCCAATTCATTATCTTGGGTGTCATTCAATCCTTCATTGTTTTTATCTAAACTCCAAGGAGATTTCCTTACCCACTGCTAACTCATCTGAGTTATGATTTCAGAAACTTTTTCTTTGCCTTTCTCAAAACCAGTATCTACTTTTTCTCTATTCATGCAATTCTTTCTTAGATGACTGAGTTGTTTACATACATAAAATCTCTTTATAGGATTCATCTTTGTGAGGTGATTCTTTGCACAATTTGCACTAATATGCCCATATTCACCACAATGACAACATCTTCTCCATGTGTTGTAATCCCAATCAAAAATTTCTTTAGCTAGTTGTTCATCGGGGTTCCATTTGTTATTTATTCACTCGTAAGATTTGCGACCTTGTTTGTTACAATTGAAACATTTTCCTTCAAACTTAGGTTTATCAATGCATTCACTTGCCCTATGTCCATGTTTTTTGCATCTCTATAATTTACCATTAAACTTTGATTTTCCATTTCTCCAACACTTATTTTCTATGTGCCCTAACTTGCCACAATGATTACAAGTACGTTTGCTGTTCTTTTGAGTTCCTTGATGTGAGGATTCACCTTGTGTAGTATAACCTAATCCGCTTTGTCCATGATGTCTGAGTTCAATTTTCTCTTTCAACTGATCCATGCTTACCTGTGAATTCATCATACTCTAATTGGTTTTCTTTTTAGTATTGAGATCATTCTACAGTCTTTCATTTTCTGTCCTCAGATTGATAACTTCTTGATTTTCATTATTGAGTTGATTTATCATATTTTCTTACTGAAGTGAAAATTTATGGATTTCATTTTCTTTTTATTTTAATCTTGTACTCAACAACCTTTTATCTTCTTGTTCCATTTCACTGTCATTTTCTGCTTGATTCTTTTGTTCCAGGACTTCACATATTCTGACTGAATGAATTTCTTGTTCTCTTTTCAACTTTCTGACTTCTTCATGTAAATTGGGATTCTTTGCAAGTAGGTCTTCAATTGCTACATTTGCTTCTTTGGAACTTCTTTCTTTACATAAGTCTTCAATTCTTTCTTTTATGTAACTTTTGTCATTCATCTACATTGCTAAATATTTTCTTCTTTTAAGGGAAATAGAGAGTTGCTCCTTCAGTTTTCTAATCTGATCCATGGCCACTTGTAGATCTATCTTTTCATTTTCAATGGCTTTCTCTATTCTGTATATTTCCATTGCCTTTGATCTTTGCTCCATCTGTTAAACTTGTTTTAGGAGAACCTTTAGCTCTGATACCAATTGTTGGAAATATGTTAAGGCTAGGTGACTGAGAGGGGGGTGAGTGAATCAAGAACCAAAAATTAATCGCTTTAATCCTTTATTAGATTATCTAATCTAATTGCATCCATGAAATGAAAAGCAATAAAACATCCACAACACTTGACACAATATTTGGTTACCCAAAAACCTTCCAAAGAGAAAGTAAAACTGGGGTGGGGATGGTACCCACAAGATTTATTACTATAGTATAAATTTAGCATGTTAAAGCTTACAATTGACCACTTTTGATGGCATGCCTTGTTAGGATCAATAAGGACTGTTAGGTCCACCTTGTGAAATGATTTAGTACAATAAAATTAAGTATGCAACTTTGTTAGGAGATTTTTAAAGGATTGTTAAGTCCACCTTGTTAGAGGATTTTGCTGATGCACCTGTTAGGATGAACCAATAGATGATCTTCTATGCAACTCTTATTTGCTGAATAAGTTCCAATGATATAAAAACTAATCACTTGAATGTGATGGATGAGTCTCTGTTGTTCCTTATACTTCTGTAGCCTCTTAAAAAATCTACCACTTTATATTCGCATACACACTTCTACACACATTCATAGTTATTTGGATAAACAAAATACCTTATATTTATACTTTATCCAAATAAAATACTTCTGTAATTCGGCTTCCATAAGATAAATTAATATCATACAATATAAGATAATTTGGCCCAATATTGTTACTTGTGTCCAGTAGTCCACTCGGGAAATATACTGGCACTTGAACATTATGTTGTCACTCGGGTCATATCGATCACTTAGGTATTATTGATTACCACTGTCTTCTCGGTCGACACTGCCACTGCTCCGGTTATAATGTAACTGCTCAGGTTGCACTGCTGACTCGGTCATGTATGTGATGACTAAGTGTTTTGGCACCAATTGACAACATATATTTCCATAAGGTCATCAGTTTCACCTCAACAACAGGGTGGAGAGAAACTACACCTGGCTCGATGAATTCAAGGAGATTATCCTCTACAAACAATTCTTCTCAGACAAGGATGGAGAGGAATACCCTTAATGTTTCTGTTCTTGAAACGGGTGTTTTCTGCAATTCATTGTATATATTTTTTGTTATATGATCAACCACTGCCCTTGTGGCAACAAGTTTTGTAATTGTTTTTTAGGGATACTTCCTATTCAGTGATTATTGACTCGCAGTCATACCATTTCTTAGGGGTTTAGGGTGTGACTATAGTCTAAACTTAAACTCTATAATTATAAAGTATATTACAGTATTAGTGATGTAAATTTTTGAAATAATTAATGAAAAATTTGCTCTTCGACTTCGACCAATTAACATTTGATTTAGCTTTCCAGTTTACTCTTCATAAAAGTTAAAAATTCAGTTTACTCTTAATGAATGATAATAGATTGTCTTGACTCTAGACTTTGTAATTTTGTTTAAATGTATAAATGCAATTGCTTAATTATTGTAATTTTTCTATCTTCTTTGGAATGAGACATATATGAGTGTGTTAGATAATAGATTGTCTGTGTAATTTTGTTTAATTATAATTTTGTAAAGAGATCTAAAGAATAATAGTAATATGTTAATAAATAATAAATTATGAATTATATGCCCATGAACACATTCCCATATTGATGTGTGATATCATATGAACCAAACAAATGTAACAATGTTTAAAGTATGTGTGTGATTTATTTAAGAGTAATAACTTAACTTTTCCATGTCAATGTATTATTTGGCATGTGTGCGCCTTTGGAATTGTAAAAGTTTAAAGTGGAATTATCAATTTGAATTTTTATGGGTATTAATAATTAGATATTTATCAATTTGCATTTTATGGGTAGTAATAATTAGACATTTATATGTGATTGCAATATATTAATTATTTTCTTTTATATTAGACAGTTTCAATATTTAATTTAATTTAAATTTAATAAATTTTTGGCGTATAGTGTAACTGCATTTCTAGCGAGCATTGGATGAGCAGAGATCAATGACATACGGTGTATTTCTAGCCAAAAGGGAAAGAAACCCCATTTTTTCAATCCTATTCTGGAATCATAATACGTGTCCACTCACATAATCAGTGTCATTCGATAATGACGTGTGAGGTGACTAAGTGACTATGTGTGAGGTACTATACTACTGACAAGGGACAAGCCAAAAGTTAATGGGACCTGTGACACATGATAGTGATTGCCAATGGTCGTTCGATGAGCATAGATCAACGACGTGCGGTGTATTTCAGGCCAAGAGGGAAAATAAACCCCATTTTTGAAAACCTATTCTAGAATCATGACACATCTACACTCACACAATAGGTGTCATTCAATAATGACATGTGAGGTGACTACAAGTCTACGTATGGTATACTATACTACTGACAAGTGATAAGCCAAAAGTAAATGGGACTGGCGACATGTGATAGTGACTTCCATGACCGTTGGAGGAGAAATGTATCAATGACCCAAGGGATATTTTTGGCCTATTTGGGGAACGGTCATGTCTTTTTGAAAATGTCCCCCATAAATAGGGTATGTGTCATGAATTAACACTCCGCTAAGTTTAATTAAAAAAAAAACTGGAGTAAAACAATAACTTAACATTTAATAAGCAATAAAATGAATTTTGGGTCATTGGCTGTAGTTGTAAATTTGTGATGTCAAACAATTAAGTGACTTGTGTCCTAGTGACCTCAGATATATGTCTTCATACAGAAGCAATAAAAGTTAACACGAGTCACGACTGACGACTAAGTACTCACGATTGTACAATTTTAACCTACGTTTTTATCTTTTTAGTTCTTACTAGTATATTATATTTGAGATTCTTAAAGGGGTTATGGTTTCTAGGTCAAGGTTTGAGGAATGCAATAGAGTCTCTCAGCTCTCTTCCAACTCACAGTCTACACAAATTATATTTTTGGGTAAAATCCTGAAC
Organism: Thuja plicata; assembly: GCA_018584345.1. Classification (NCBI taxonomy): domain Eukaryota; kingdom Viridiplantae; phylum Streptophyta; class Pinopsida; order Cupressales; family Cupressaceae; genus Thuja; species Thuja plicata. Next base: position 1,933,267 of record MU226866.1, read on the forward strand.
ACCCACATCCCGGTTTTTACATTTTTCAAATCTAGTTGTTTACTGTTTAGATTGTAGTCATAGAATTAGGGTTGAATTTTTAATCACACCTGTAAATTGTAGTTGTCACCTGTGTAGAAATATTTGAATTTTCCTACAAATAAATAGTAATACCAATATACCACAGTCCATGATGCAAAAAAAAATACCAAGACTACAAGTAAAATGCAAATAAAAGAAATAGAGATAATAGACTTCCATAAACTAGTTAAAACACTAGGTTTCACTAATGAATTCCATGATATCATTTATCCTATTATCCATGGAAATAAGGGAAACATGGAAATCAGATATGCACTTGAAAATAAGTGGAAAGATCTAATGAAGGATTAAAAAATTTCTCCATTTAACAACATGGTAAAGGAAATGACAAATAAAATTGCAACGTTGATTTTTGGGTCAGCACACATGGCATTACCTCAAGTATTCCCTTGTCCAAAAATTATCATGCTCTGTGCCAAAAATTATGATGAAAATAGAAAATAAATTGTCAAATATAAATACTCAGGAGGAAATTTTTTCTATAACCAAGATTGAATTTTCTAGTCTGTTGGACCTAGGGTTTGAAGCACAAAACTCAATTGTTCACATTGACTTGGGAAAACTGGCAGAGAATTATGAAAAAACAAATGCAATATAGCAATATTTGTATATCAGAGGAATAACAAGCAGTTCTAGTCTGGATCAAGATCATAAGACTCCTTATGATTATGATATTTTTGTGCAATGGGTTCAGGATAGTATTTCCTTGCTAGCATTTTGTTTGGGATTGGATAGTAACAAAGAAGTGGGTGCCAGCATTCTTGAAATAATTTTTCATATTCACTGTGAAAAAGAACCAATAAAATATAATTTTATTGAGCACATTGTTCATTGCATGCCAAAACAATTACTAATGATTAAAAGAGGTTCACATAAGACATTTAGGTTCAGAACCTACTTGTGCTATCTTCTTTTAGCAAAGCATTGTGCAACATTTCAAAAAAACAAGGTACAAAGTTGGCTCCAAAATATAATATGTGAATGGACACCTAAGATAAGGATGAGTGATAATAGAAAAAACAATAACAATTTTTGTGGACTTCTTTTTGGCACCAATGTATCATAAAATTATAGGCACTCGGATGCCTAGATTTCCTGTGTCTTATAGAGATTGCATTCACTTCTCAAGTGAAATACAATTGGTTGACTGGTACTTTATGGAAGACTACATTGTGTTAAGGTTTTACGGTTTAGTGGTAGAACCCTACACACTTCCAATACATTTTATAGAGAGGGTATTTTTATTGGAATATGTTCGTTAGATGGAGAGCACAGATGTACTCTTTAATGGTCAACAAAAGAAACTAATATTTCCTTCCTTGCCTTTGTCATTTTAAGGGTTCACATTTGAGAGAAGAGGATTCAAAGTGGCAAAGGGTTTTTTTTTCAATTTTTCATTATTCTGTTGACATTCCCTAGCAATATGATCCACTTGACATAATTGGAACAAATTGTAGAGTGAAGGAGAACTCCGCAAACAAATGTCAACATGAGAGTAGGCCATTGATAGAAATTTTTTAAAAAATAGAGTCCTAGGACGAGGTCAAAAAAGAGATGGAGAAATACGCCGCTAAAAATAATATTTTAATACAAGAATTGACTAAAAAATTATGGCATTGCACAAATAGAAGGGAAAAATACAACATAGGACATCCTATAATTTCTACTAGGAAGTTGCTCAACCATCTAGAAAATCTATTTCAAAACACCTAGTGGTTCAATGTAAAAATGGTAATTGGACTCTTACCAAAATTTCTGATTTTGGGGAAATGAGGAAGAATCTCAGCGAGCCAAAGACCTTTATAAATCTTTATGAAGTGGATGAGGATTAAATATTTTGTGATTTTTAGAATGGGGAGCATCCAGTTGAAGCATATCATAGTGATGATGATTATCAAGATAATGAGGATGAGTGAGATTATGTGAATCCCAGATCCACTGATGTATATTCAATTTTTACTGGAGTCGATGTGTCCATATAAGAAAAATATAGAAAAGGGGAAGAGATTAGATGAAAATGGGTTTTCCAAGTTGGGATGGTCTGGGTCCCACAGAAGAAGGGCCTTGGTTTCCACTTAACACACCCGCTCCACCAAAACATGGTGGGACACCAGTAATTTGAGGTTCATTAGAAAAAGGTACTACTTGGTCTCATACCCTTGCACCTTAACTTGTTCCAACTTCAAATCTAGTTCCACCTTTTGCAAGCACTCATATTCAATCTTAATCAAGTGCCACTCCCACTAGTTATATACATTGTCAATCAATAAGTTTTGACCTTCATGCTCATGTTAGCTGTCTAGTAGACACACTAAACCTTATTATTAACATGCCAGTTAGACCTATGATGGTTGTGTGGATATATTTCCTTTGTGCCTATAGATCATATATGAATATAAAATGAGTTTTTCCATCACTACTTTTTATTGGATTCTAAAAATGGTGCAACTTATATTCTTCACTAAAACATTTATATGAAAGTGGGCACATGTGTGAGATGAAAGAATGAAAATAAAAATATACCTAGATGTAGTTAGATTGAAGGCTATAAAATGAAGCATTCATTTTGTGTAGGAGACAGATCACATCCACAAACACAAGATATTCATGCAAATTTGAAGGAGTTGGTTTCACAAATGAAGACAAGAAAGTATTTATAGATTCAAGACACCTAATTAATGTAGTGGAAGAGAAAATAGACAAGGGTGTGATCTTGAGTCATTTTCCCTTGCCCCAATCACCCTATCATACACATTGAAAGATTATTGGTATAAATTTAAATAACATAGAATATATACAATATGACTCAAATTTTGAATTTTTTAAAATTATAAATGTGTATTATACGTTCTATTCCCCTTGTATCTAAGGTAACCCATGACCAAGCATGCATTTAAAAATATTATAGTCTAGATAACATGTAACCTTTGGAACATAGTACCTTATGTTGGAGGTCTGATAAGTCATATCCTAAACCAATTTCCTAGTAGTAGTGCATTGTAACTCTATATAAGATAAATTACGTATTAGGAATTAGTATTCACATGAATAATAGTGTGTATTAGAATAATTAAAGTGAAATGAGTTTTATAAAATAACTTACATAATCTTAATGTGTATTAGAATAATTAAGGTGAAAAGAGTTTTAATATTAACTCACATAATATTATAGATGAGAGAATGAATATTTGTTGATTGGCAATGTTATATTTATTTGTATTACAAGTTCCTACAAAAACTCATCTATATAAAAGGGAGTTGGTATAGGAGCTTTCCTATGATAAAGGAGATCCAATTTCTATAAATTCAAGTAAGTGTTATTGAAGAAAGATGAATTAAAAAGATATTATCATTTTCCTACAAATTTTATGTTTGCTCTACGTAATTTATGAATATTGTATCTGAGCCATTTGATCTTGTGTTATGTGTTGCCAATTTCATTCAAAACTTGTAGAGGCATCAGTCAAAATGCAAGATGTTCAAACTGTTGTTCTGAGAGTTCAATTTTTGTTCTTGTAGGATTCATAATAGGCTATCTTGTTCATTTCATTACGAAATTTAAAACTTTAAAATGTTTTTGAAAGCTAATGATAAGGTGAATAAAACCCAAAAATATTTTTACAATGTTGTAAGTATAAAATAAACATTTTGATGCAGAAAGTAGAGCAGTGAAAAAATGACATGATTATTATTGTTGCGTGTTGAATTTCAATGCTAGCTGCCACTCTTTGATGTCTTTGTGCCAAAGTGGAAAATTCATGATATATCATGGTAGTTCTTTGGCTTTGTATGACTTCTTTGTGAAGTTGCACACTAATTTTGGATAGAAGCCATGTGTTGGATTTTCCTTATAACTTTGGGTTGTATGTAACTATTTTTTATGGGATGTGTACATTTTTTGAAGGCATATTAAGAAGATGTTTCATTGTTGTTTGGTATTCTATGGTTTAAAGTAATTTGAGTATAAGAAATAAGCATATTTCATTTTCATCAACAATTTCATTGGACCTAAATAGTAGGGTTTGCAACATAAGGATAAGTTCTACTATGTTTTCATAGATGCTACATGAAAGTTGAAGCTCATGGATTTGATTCAATTTAAAGAGGGAATTCTAAGGCAGTGAATGTCAAGCATCATAAAATTAGGGAGAATATCAAACCTGCCATATATTGAATCACCGATTAGCTAGAACATTTTGCAAATATATGACTGGATTAGGAAGGATTGAAGACCTTACATTGCAAATAATATTCAACTTCAAATTTACATAATGAGTCCTTATGTTCTAAAGACTGTGTCACACAATAATAAAAGTTTCTACTTTACTTCACTCCATGCATTCGAGTAAAACAAAAATATAGCTTGTACCTATATTAGAATTTAAAATTAAGTCATTAGCATGAGTCCAAAATTGAGCCAAATTAAGAGTTTCACTATTTTAGAGCATAATATTTACACAACTTTGAAATCCGAGGGGAAATTTAGGGTCCAAGAATATAAATCTCTCATTATCAATTTAAATCACTGGCCAATATATTTCGATGCATTCTGGATTAAACACGAGCACACAATTTATACTTGTGGTTGTTTTACGTCACATAAGGGGATAGACAGAGTGCCTTAGGGTATGGCCTTGATGTCCCAAATATAAGCGCGGGTGAGGTTGTTGAGAAACTTCTCCATTTTCATAACTTCAAACATCAAACTTTATAACAAAGCCCTAACTTACGCCATCCACTCTTTATAGCCCACACAGGCCCCATACAAGACATTAAATGCGACCCCAAGCTCATACAAACCATTAACTATTTAGAAACATAACCTAATCTCAAAATCCACCAGACATCAACAAAAATTGAACTTAATCTTTAACGGATTTATAAATTCAAAAAAATCTCGCCCCAAATTCTTTTTAACACACAAGAAATTGATCATCTAATCTCCAAATTTTAAACATATTTAAAGATGGGTGAAAAGATTGCATACATGCATGCGATTATTCGGTCGCGAATTTCTCTGTTCTACAAAATGACCACGAGCAATGCAGCCAGACTTTTTGGCGTATTTCTGCTACTTCACACCGATAACCCAATTCAAAAACCAGCTGCAACTAAAAGTAACCATGCTTTTCAAAACCCCTACCCACACATGCAAATCATGTACATAAGAATGACAAGATATAGACAAAAACTATATAATTTACATCCACAATGGGGCAGAAGTGAATGGGCCAATTTATTAACTATTTTGAATTCTTGCTTTCGTTCTGAGAAAATTAGGCAGCTCAACACTCTCTGTGAAACCGTTTGAGAAAATCGGGTGTGAGACAAAGTGTGAGACAACCATGAAGCGTGATATAATACTGTCGTGAGTCCATTCCGGAGGAAAATCCTATCAGTTGAATATTCGACCCCTCAGGACGAAAAGCCTATAAGCTTAAAAATCTTCAGCAAAGACACTGTTCATCCAAAATCTCACATTTATTTATTGGTCAAATTATTTTTATTAGATTGTATGATAGTTTATCCAATTTTTTGAATCATCTCTATAATCTACCATCTAAGAATGAATTATAAGAGAATGAAAACATATAAAATTATAATACATTTTTCTATAGGGATTAAAATCATAATACATGAAAAAACAATATATTTATTTATTAGACAATCTCATCAATATTTTGAATCATTCTTTATAATTCACCATTCATAAATAAAACTTTAAATTAATGAAAATTGTAAATCGATCATAAATTTATAAAACCCAAATTTTAAAGAATGAATATATAACACAGAGCTAACAGAACGTGTTTTCTCGTTTCTCTTTCATTCTCGTAGTGATCTAAAAAATAAATGGTTGTGCTCTTCAGAAATGTGTCACCATCAGCTGCATGACCATGATCATGCACTGCTAAACAAACAAAAATAAATCCAGGAACATTTTTTATGCATAAGAGGCTGAAGCATAAAGAGATATATTAATCGTAAATAATACATACAGTTATAAACTATAAATGAAAGATTATTGGTGGATGTATGCCCAAACCAAAATGGAGCAGATAAATGCTCCAACCAAAAAAAATTAATAGTTTTTTGCCCAATTATGAAGATAAATAGGATCCTTTCTCATTCCTGGCATCCGAGGGAATCTCATTTGATTCATCATGGTCATCAAAATTGTATTCATGGTCTAAATCTTGTTCCTCCCCTACCTCATCATCATCCTATTCTTCATCTTCTGCATCCTCATTGTCAGCATCCTCTTCCTCATCTACCTCATCATTTTCCTCATCCTCTATATCCTCCTCCTCATTTTTGGAGGAATCTTTATTTCCCAGGCTATCCATCTTTTCCTCAAATTTGTATTGATAAACCCATCGAAGATCTTCGTCGAGGTCGTCCCCAAAGGGTTCATCCAATCCTTCCTCCAAGCCTAGGAATTTTGAGAGGAAGGTGATGCCTCTTTTCATGATAATTCTTCTAATTTGATGATCTTGCCACACCCCCATAGGATAAAGAGACGTCTGGGAGGCCTGCCATAAATGTTTCTTCTTGTGTTCGAACCAAAGCCTGGGAACGGTTCTCTAGTAGTCATAACTATAGCTAAGTCCCAAGGAAACAATGTGGTTATCTCTGTATCAATGTTAATGATCTCTCCATCCAAACCCAGTAGATAATAATCATTAAAAATGTGATGTCAAATTTACTCTGCCATTACTTTACGAACCCCTTCTACTAGAATTCTTGCAACAAAGCTCATACAAATGTTTGTATAAACTCTAACACGGTGATTTGTACTGAGAAAATTCAATCCCAAAACACTCCTTATTGCACGAAGCACCAATCTACGGTGGTAAATGCAAACATCTTGAAGCCGGGAAGATTCAATAGGGTTGTACAAGGCATATTCTAAAAATCCAGTAATATTTTCTAAACATTCTATTCATTAAAATAATAATAAAATCCTTTATGTTCAAGAAATTGAAGATAAAAGACTTCATTTATCCTATAAGCATATCTATTCTTGTGAAATGCTAATTATATAAACCATTCAAAAATATATTTTTCATGTGTGCACAAGATGTGAAATTATCTAGAAGTCAGAATTAAATATATGAACACTTGTAAACAATAAAAACTATAAAGAGAAGAATGAATCATTTAGAATGTTTCCTGGGAATAAAGATGGATACATAACTTTAAAAAAAAACAATCCAAAATTATCCTCTATATAAACAGAAGACTAGGACAAAATAGAGGGCTGACCAGTTTATAATTGGGGAATCGTACACAAAGGAAGATAGAAAATATATCACAAATATACATATGTGCATGATGAATCTTTTACTTAGAAGGATTATAGAAAAGTTACTAACTCTTTCAAAATATAATTGTTATCCTAATTTTGTACAAGCACGATGATAATCAAAAACATCAAAAAATTGCATAAAGGTACACCTCTTAAATACTATTGTTCAGCTAATATAGATGAGATAAATTTCTATTGCATTCATATTATTAGTTACATTGTACTCTAAGTACTGATGATTTTTCATACTTGATCATTACATTGTGCATTCAAACTGAATGTAATAAAGAAATGATTTTTTCATATTACATCTTTCACATTGGAAATTAGAGAAACATATGCAAAAAAGAAAGCATGATAGAAGCATGATGAGATTTAGGGGTCCATGCATTGCCTTTAAGAAATATTCTGCATTCTAAAGTTGGTTGTCTGCATTGTCTTAGTCTTCGTGACCTTTGCATAGTCTCTGCTTGTTCTACATCCTAGGTCTTATTTTTGTCCTGTGTCCTACATCATTGAAAAGAAAAGGTGTTAGATCCAAATTAGTTCTAAGAAATGCATGAAAGCCTAAAATCATTATACAACAATCATACTTCCAGAATTGCATATTTACCAATAACATCAGTGCAAGGGAATGGTATGCATCTACATTAACAGAATAGTAATATCAAAGGGACTTATATCTTTATGAAACCCTTTACTATATTTGAAAGATTCAATGAAGAAGAGAATCATAATTAGTTACATTAACCGGAATCGCTATAGTATGTGGGTGATCATCATTTTGATTATCCAAACACTATAGCAACCCAAAACAATGTAGCTATCTACTATCCCCTTTCCCATAACAACTTTTAAGAAAGTAGTGTTGTCTTACAAAAGTGGCATAGCTATGACAATGTGATGTTTAAGCTTGCTGAAAATAGATAATAGGTGTAATATTGTTTGTGAGTGTCATGAGCCCATGATCAAACCTCATGAGCATATGCAAGTGTTCAACATGTGCAAGAAATGAAAAAAATCAAAAATATGTGCAAGACAAGTTGTGCATGTGCAAAAGAGAAATAATTTACATAATGATATGCAGAATTCAGCATAATTGATGAGAAGATGAACTACAGTGATACCAAATGTAAGTGATGTGCATATGCAAATGTAGTTCATAATAGTGCATATTTAAGAAAATTAAATGACATTGATGTTTAAAGATATAAAACCTGCATATCAGTATATGCTTCTTTCTATTTTTTTTTGCAAAGTGACATGCATATGTAGAGTAGGATCATCTTGGTGTCATGAAAGATAAGTGGCAAGGTGCATTCAAACACTGTTGAAATCAAATACAAAGATGCATCAAATGTTGTTATGAATACTGGTGTGTTTGACTAAGAAAAAATAAATAACAGTGATATCTATTTTGCAAGGTAATATGCATGCACACAATAGATGAGTAAACAATGTGTTCCTAAAAGACAAAACATCACTAATATTGTTATATGCTAGTACCAAGACATCAGTGATGATGTTATGTGTTTAAAAATGATAGTAATATGCATATGCACCAGAAAGATGAATTTACAATGTTGTTTAAAAAGGTGACTACTGGTATACATGAACAAAACATTGATATTCTAATTAGAAATATCATTTATTTGTCAGAATTATGCACATAAAAAAATGGTTAGCAATCCTTTTCAAAAAGCAGAGTATCAATAATGCATATACAAGGTAGTGAGAAATAACAGTGTCATCAAATATCCATATACAATGTAAACAACATTACTGTTCAAGAATAAAAAGATGCATGTTTTAAGGTATCAGGCTTGACACTGTAATGTTCATGGGTGTCACGAGCCCATCCTTGAACCCTGTGAATAACCATTCTTACTGCTGTCAAAATGACCCTTCAAAATAGTATTATATACTTAGCACTGTCAAAGCAAGGTGGAGTAGAAACGGTTGAATTCTAGACACATCTTAATAGTGTCATAGCACAGTTCAAGTCACGATCCCGATAGAGACAAGTTCTATTAAAACAAAACATGGTGATTACTCTCAGTCTCGATAGTGGAGGAATGGTAATGTGCAAGCATGGTGTTCACTACCAACAACAACAAGAGAAAAGAAAAAATCCCAAGTTAACAACAATGTAAGCATCTAGTAAAGGAGACTACAACAAAACCCGAGTTCACTAATGCATAGATTGGTGATGTTGTTTTCTATGCCATTAAGTCTCATGATTAAACAAAGAGATCAAACTAAAGAGATTTAAATTTCATGATTAACATGACATTATAACAACAAAGAAAAAAACCCAAATCATTGCAGAAACATGGAGAAAAAATCAAAGTAAAATCCCGTAGCTCAAGATTTTTTAAGCCACGAAGTGCAATAGCAAGTTCAAACAACACCATCTATAATGAGTTCCTAAAGACAAAAGGTAACATATCGAGAAGTCAATGACCGAGATGTGATGATGTGGATCCTAAGCTCTATAATCATAAAATGATGAGCAGTGCCATCCATAATTGCCAAGACCCAGATCAACAAAATCCCACAATGTTAATGCAGCATGAGCTCTTTGTTCACAGTAACAAACTCTAGTTTGAGAGCCCTAAATTCAAGCATGCACTCCAGTGTAAATGCAATCGGAGCCCTAGATTAAGTGGAAATGAATCCAGACTCTGAGAGAATGAGCTCTTTGTGACATAAAAACTTCCAGTTGTAGAACCTGAGCTTCATGCTTGAAATACATGCCGAGAGAAGACAGAGTGGAGCTTCAAAATTATAACACAGCTCCCACATCACAGTGTCAAATTCCAGATTAACATCTTGAGAACAGAGAAGAAATGGAAAACTAGATTAATGCCACAATTGTAGCATGAGTGCCACAATTGGTTAGGGTTTCAAACCCTCATGTTTTCCCCAAAATGTAAATACAATGCAATAACCAGGAAAATCCAAGTTTTGATAAACTTTGGAGTCTGACAACAAAGGAGGAAGGAGTGCATTAAACACTATAGTACATGACAACCAAAGACTCAAATTTTCAATTTCCACGACAACCTCCTAGCATATGCCACGATGGAGATGTGGGTATTTTCAGAGAAGTTGTTAATTTCTAGGTATTGGTCATGTTGACCTTAGATTATGTTGTCGGCATTAGCCATGGGTTTAGGGTTTGGATTATATGTTGTATGGTGTTAAGGATTGTTGATTATAGGTGTTTGATATATGTTGGTTTTATGTTTAAAGGAAATATGTATTTTTTAAACCAACATTAGGGGCATAGTTTACGACATGAATTATGCCTAATAATTAGGGGTTTTTAGATGATTTGGAGGAGTTTTAGAGGATTTTTGGAGCGAATTTGATTTTCTAAATTGGCCTTGAGAGGGTATATATCTGAGCTTCCTAGTCAATTTTAGGGGTTCAGAATTTAGGGATAAGATGGTTTTGTGAACATATCAGTTCCTTTTTGCCTTTTGCATACATTTTGTAACCAGGGGTTTAGTTTTGATGCATTAGTGTTTTCAATTGAATGTACTTTATTCCTTGGCATGTTTTGTATCTTGGCATGTAACCATTGTAGATTTTGAAGAAAATAAAGCAAGTGCACCCATTATTCATAGATTTTTGAGTTTTGATATAAATCCTCTTCTCCATTTCTGCATTTAAGTGTGATGGGTTTTATAGCATAGATAAGTGAATTAATCCAATTCCTTCTCTAAGTTATCAAAATATAACCCTTTACAAAATATATATGTCTGTTGGTAGATCATCATTGTTTGTGGTGTAAACCCTAATAGTGAGATCTTTAGGTCAACCTATACGTTGAATAGTGAATGTCTGTTTCAAATCTTAGTAGTGTGTGTCATGTGGATGCTTGTTTGAAGTTATAATTAGTCTGAATTCATTTTAGTGTATCACCTTCTAGTTTATTTATTCATTTTTTAAGTTATCCCTTTTCCCTTTTCACAAATTAGAGAATCAATCACAGGTGATATTCCAAGTCTAATAGGAACTGACCTAGAATCTGGAGATTCTTTCTTATTCAAAGTCTACCCACAACTTAGGAAGGTTTCCATTGTTACCATGGGATATTAGTATGCCCTAATGCCTGAGTTAGGGTTATATTTCAAGGCCTTAACAGTTTTGGGCACGCCTGATGGGACCAAAAGGTCATAGTTTTCACAGTTCTTGCCAGTTTTGATATGCATCTAGCAGGTTGCAGACCTTTGAGAGGTTATTGTTTTTCATATCTGGCATCTCTGAGTTCATATCTACTGGTTTTATGCAAATTTAGTGCCTAAAATGGATTAATATCCTCAATTTCATGAAAGTGTTCCTCCATTATTTGAATATCAGTCATATCAAAATAGTTGTGCTACTATTTTCATGCCAAATTTTGAAGGACAACATCCATCTCATGCTTATCACCCTCCCCCAGCATGTTGCAAACACGAGGCTTGATGATATTCTGATGACTTTCAAGAATGACTGAGATATGCAGAATGAGAACATGAGTATGACATGCAGTAGAAGGAGCTATCTTATCAATCTCACAAGCACCAACAAGAGATGGAGGCCCAAAGGTATGAGAAGGAGTTATTTTCCAAGAAGGTGGCATATAAAGAGGAGAAAATGAGGAAGTTAATGGCAATATTACAAGAGGTAGAAGCTCAAGCAGCTTCTTGTACCCTAAGTCAGCCTACAATTCAAGAGGGTTCCAAGCTTGAGATTCCAAGTTTTAAGGGTTATGAACCTAGAAAAGGAAATAACATAGACCCTATAAGAGGCCTTGAGTGAGCATAGTCAACCAATCCACTTTATTAATTCTCAATCTGAGGTGTGTTATATAGCTGAACCAAATGACAAAGATACCAAGTTGCAATAGAAACCTTCATGGACCAAGCATCCTGGCATTCAGATGCCAGATCTTGTCAAGGTTACCCCATGTGAGCCATCTCAAGATCAGAGATCTAAAAAGGAGGTTGATTTTATTGCTTCAAATTAGATAGTACAAGTAGCAGAAGCTCAATAATAGAGCTTGTTGAGACAAGAGGTACATGATTTATTTGTAGAACTTCCTGCATATTTTGAGCAGGATAGTGAACAAACTACATCATTGGTTGTAGGAGATTATTTTGAGAAAGAGGAAATGGTTATGCTCCTCTTTGATGAGTTAACCTCCTTTTTTGATCAAAATGTGGAAGATGTGATTCCAATCACATTAACACAATACCAAGATGTGCATGATAAGGAAGCTGACCAAAGCCTAGAGGATTGTTATGAAAACATTATTACAGATTTATGTGAGAATTTTGATGTTGATATGTTAGAGTATGTTCCTATTGAAGGGTTTTCTATTTTGGAAAACATTTTTTCTAAAGGTTGTGTGCAGGAACACAAACTGGAACCAAGTGCTCATGATTATCAGTGGGTTAGTATTTTTGATGAGATCCTAGCTGACTTAATAGAAGATGATGGTACTTTGACCATAGAAGAGGAGTTGACATGGTTGTTAATAATGCAGGACAATCATGAGGATTCAGAGACAAGAAAGGAAAGTAAAGAAAACAAGAAGGAAAGCTCCAAGTTCATAATCTCAAAAGGCTGTCCAATCTGGTATCTGACCCTGTTGGAGAGAAGTGAGAAAGCCTCATTTACATCAACACCCAATTATGAGGATATGGATAAGGAAAACCAAGTGCAACATGCTGATTCATTCCAAGATGCCAATATCTTCCATCAGCAGAGTGAAGGAAGTAAAAATACTTTCTCTCTTCATGAAATGTTGCATGAGCTGGTTAAATGTTTTTTCTTGTTCAGTCTTCTTGTGTTTGCCTATAAGCATGTGCATCATTGAAATTTGAGGAGAAAAAGAAAATATTTCAGTGAACTGGAAAATGGTTTTGTTTATCATGTTTTGTTGTTGTTTAGGCTAGGGTAGGTTAGTTTTTTAGTTTTCCCTATGTGTTGTCAAGCACAGTTAGGTTAGTTTTAGTTTTAGCTTTCCCAATTTTCAATAATTTTTCAAGGTTCAAGGTTTGTTTGGGTTGCAAAGGAAGCGTTTCATTGGATTAAGGGTGGCTTTCAGTAGTCAAAAAATGAGGGAAAGGCATGCTTTAAAGTTGGTGTTAATATCTGCAAACACAAGAAAATCCTTTCTCAAATGATCAAGAATACAATTACAATTTGTGATAATGAATTTTTTGCTTTAGTATCACCAATCATAAACATACATGCAATCCCTGAGAAAGGGTTTTCTTATATCCATAGTATATGTTTAAGGTTTCAATCACGGTGATTAACATACTCAATGTCCAATGGACTATTTTAGGCTACTGGTCCCAATGTCGAGCATGGAGACATCCATCAAAGGTCACCAAAATTGTTATCCTAATTTTGTAAATGCAGGATGGTAATAAAAAAATATAAAGAAATTGCATAAAGGTACACTTCTTAAATACTATTTATCAGCTAATATATATGAGATACATTTCTTTTTCATTCATTTTATTAGTTACATTGTACTCTAAGTATTGATCATTTTTCATACTTGATCATTACATTGTGCATTGAAACTGAATGTAATAAAGAAATGTTCTTTTCATATTATGTATTTCACATTGGAACTTAGAGGAACATATGCAGAAAAAGAAAGAACTATAGAAGAATGATGAGGTTTAGGGGTCCATTCATTGCATTTAAGAAGTCTTCTGCATTCTATAGCCTGTTATCTGCATTGCCTAATTCTTCATGACCTTTACATTGTCTCTGGTTGTCCCGCATCCTAGGTATTCTTTTGGTCTTGTGTCCTGCATCATTGAAAATAAAAGGTGTTAGATACAAATTGGATCTAAGAAATGCATGAAAGCCTAAAATCATTATAAAAAATTCATACTTCCATAATTGCATATTTACCAATAACATCAGTGCAAGGGAATGGTATGCATCTACATTAACAAAATAGTAATATCAAAGGGACTTATATCTTTATAAAACCCTTTACTATATTTGAAAGATGCAATGAAGAAGAGAATCATAATTAGTTACATTATCCTGAATTGCTATAGTATGTGGGTGATCATAATTTTTATTATCTAGACACTATAGGAATCTAGAACAATGTAGCTATCTACTATCCCCTTTCCCATAACAAGTTTTAAGAAAGCAGTGCTATCTTGCAAAAGTGTGATCTAATGACAAATATTGCTCCCAACCGTATCTTCTCCTAGGGTATCATATAGGCCACTTCTATAGCCTATTAGGTTTCTTAGATAACCATCATCTTCCAAGGATTATCTATACAAAATCCTTCTTCTTTTCAACTTGTCAAGACCAACTAGGAAATCAGCTCAAACAATCTTAAGATTCATGGTCATCTTATTGCTTCTTCATGCTAAGTGATCCAATAAGGCTATCACTATCCACCAATGGAGAGGAAGGGAAAAAAAAAGGAAATTGCATCCCACACAATTCCTTTGAACTTAGTATGCAATGAAACACTAAACAAGTTCAAGAACCTGCTCCAAAATCACCAAAATAGGGATACAATAAATTAGGCCTAATTAGGCACCTTTCTGCAAATAACTTGAAATTCTTCTTAACAAGATGAAAAAATAAATCTAGATCCTGACACCCTTTTGTGTAGACCTAAAGGATTTTCTAGGTCTTTCCTTCCCAAACTATCTGTAAAGAGGGTTCCTATTTGCAAGCCTATTTTTAAGGGTTTCACCATTCATAGAGCATGTCCATTAGGGTTTTTATTTTCATCATGAAGAACACACAACCAGAGCTTACCATTGGATTTAGGACTTCTCCATACACATGTGATCCTCTCCACATGCTTTTATTGAAGCAATCAATTCTTTCAATCACTATTTTTTCCTTAGTAATTCACTTTGATCCCTAGCCATGCATCTCTAGCTCGCCTAGGGAATCACTATAAAATTAGAAAATCTTCTTTCCAGGGCCCATCCTTCTCCACCCATATAGTACAAGGATTCACCTCACCCATTTCAAGATTTTGTACAAGTCCCATGGTGGAATGATGAGCTATGAATCCATTTACACAGACTGAATGGTTCAGACCAGTGACAGTGTAGAAAAAAAAACTATTTACAAAAGAAACGAAACAAGAAAAAAAGTACTAACTAATCACATGAAGAAAAAATTAATTACATTAACTAACTTATGCATAATTCAAAATGCAGATTTCAATCCATTAAAACCCAAAGTGTGTACAAAATGCTCAACTGTAACTAAATTTCCAATTACACAGTCTGTACACTAAATTCAAAATTTCATCCAACCACACACATAGGTTGGAGGAGGCCTTATATAGTTGACCATGGCACAAATCCAACTATTTCTAATATTTATACAACCAAACTCTCAAACATGCATTATTGCAAGAAATGTTGTCAATGTTGTCAATGACAACATTGACAACTTTTGCAACTTTTTTTATTCTTGCATTCTAACTTAGTCAACACACCACATAACTTATCCAAATTAACTATCATGCCTAT
Organism: Thuja plicata; assembly: GCA_018584345.1. Lineage (NCBI taxonomy): Eukaryota > Viridiplantae > Streptophyta > Pinopsida > Cupressales > Cupressaceae > Thuja > Thuja plicata. Next base: position 1,949,194 of record MU226866.1, read on the forward strand.
TAGACCTAAAATTATCTCTCCTAGACTCTAAAAATCATAAAATCAAATATTTCATAATCTTTGGAACATTTGCCTAATTTAGACAAATCATCACTTTTTAACATCAAATGATCTAGTTAGGTCTTCTAACCAAATCAACACACCCTAGGACCTATCTAGTCCTATTATTGAACTAGTGGCTTGGCTAAGACCACTACAAGGCAAAATCAAACTAGGAGCCTAGGTTACAATCTAGCCTTACCTAGGTGCTCCTGCACCATATTCCCCCATAAAGGAAAGTTATGTCACTCTTGTGGATACAATGTCTTCAGGAATGCCCATCTTCTTGAAGTCTATATCTGCAATCCATCTTGCCTCTAATTTAGGTTTTTGCTTCCACTTGATGAGGTGTTCCATGTACACCTTATACCTGGTACTCTTCTTGATTCTTGAATCCAATACACTATCTACTTATGTCTGCATGTTGGGAGGTAAAGCATCAGGTTCCACATCCTTGCCAACCTCTTCTTTGTTCACATCCATCTCTGTCAAAGCTCCTTTAAAATTTATCAAATCTGCCACATTAAAGACAAGAGAGATGCTCAATTTAGTTGGTAGATCCACCTTTTAGGCAATAGCCACATACTTGGCTAAGATCTTACAGGTCCCACTCTTTTCATCTATATTTTGGTAGGCATCCCCTTTTTCAACCTAGAATTATTCAAATATACCACAACATAATCACCTACCTCAAATTGAATATCTTTTCTCTTCTCATCTACTTTGGCCTTCAACTTTTGGGTAGAATCCAGTATAGTCTTCTTCACCTGCTCTTGGATCTCCATCATTTGAGTGAATTCTTCAACATGACTGCTCCTATACTCCATGGCTCCAAGGTCTCTAGGCTCACATACACCCCTTGGGTGCATCCCATAAACAACTTCAAATGGGATTATACCTGTTTTTCTGTTAACACTGTCATTGTAGGCATACTTTTCTTGAGGAATGACCACATCCCATGTCTTTGCAATTTCCTTGTTTAGGAACCTTAATAAGTTACCCAACACTCTGTTAACCACCTCAGTTTGTCCATTATTCTGAGGGTGGTAAGCTAAACCAAATGACAAGTTGGTACCCATTCTACTCCACAGTGTTTTCCAAAAATGGCTAATGAACTTAACATCTATATATAATACAATACTTACGCGTAGCCCATCAATTTGTGCAACCTCCTTAAATAATAGGTGTGCAATTTTACTTGCATCATTTGTAGTCCTACAAGGTATAAAATGACCCATCTTGCTAAATGTGTCTACAAAAACATAAATACTATCAGGGTCATGCTTTTTCTTAGGTAACCCCACATTGAAATCTATGCTAACACACTCCCATGGTCTATTCAAGATTGGAAAAGGTTGTTACAAACCTGCATTTCTATCTCCTCCTTTTTCTTTCATGCACACTACACACTGTTCAACATACTTTGTTACACCTCTCACCATCTTTGGCCAATGGTAAAAACTTTGAACTAACTTTAGGGTTTTGTTCACACCAAAATAGCCACTCAAGATTCCATTATTCTTTTTATGAATGATAGTTTCTCTCATTGAACCCTTAGGGACACACAATTGGTTCCCCTTAAACAACAATCCACTCTGCAAGGTAAAATCAAAAAATTAACTATGGAAGTGATTCTAAAAATCAGAGCATACCTTATAGGCTTCACCAAAGTCTTCATCTTCCCTATAGAGGTATTTGAAACTCTCGATCCTAATTCTCTTCAAATGAGCTTCCAGAATGGTTAGCAACCTCCTACTCAAGGCATCTGCAACCTTGTTCAATTGTCCCTTCTTGCGCTTAATTGTGAAGGTGAATTCTTGAAGGTATTCCATCCACTTTAAATATCTGTTACTGAGCTTCTCTTGTGTGTTTAGATAACTCAAAGCCTAGTTATCAGTAAACACCACAATTTTTTTGAGAAATAAGTAATGTCTGCACTTCCTAAGAGATTGAACCAAAGCATATAGTTCCAAATCATAAGAAAAATATTTCTTCTTTACTTCATTTACCTTTTAACTAAAGAATTCTACAAGCCTACCTTCTTAGCTTAACACACCCCCTGTACTACCATTCCACTTGCATCCCACTCCAAAGTAAAAATTTGATCAAAACTAGGGAGTCTAAGGATAGGTTGTGTTGCTACTTGATGTTTCAACATTTTAATGGTGTCTAGCATGGGTGCACAAATCCCACTAAAATCCCTTATAAAATTTTGGTAAGACTGGGCTACCCATGAAAATTCCTAACTTCTGTCCATGTGGTTGGTGTGGGACAATTTAGCATAGCCTCCACCTTACTTGGGTCCATCTTTAATGACCCTTGGGATACAACAAATCCAAAATACATAATTTCTTGCTTGAAAAAATAACATTTCTCAAGGTTGATTGAGAACTTCTCTTCTTGCAACCTCTTAAGCACCATCTCCACATGTTTTACATGTTCCTCTACTATCTTACAAAAGATAAGTATATCATAGATAGATATACTATACTACAAATATCCCTGTGAAGTCCTTAAGCACTTTACTCATGACCCTCATGAATGTGCTAGGGGCATTTGAGAGGCCAAATTGTCATAAATCTCCACTCATACAACCCATCAATATTCTTAAAATTTATCTTCCATTCACCCCCCTCTTAATTCCTAATCTGGTGGTATCCACTTTTCAAGTGAAAAACTCCCCCCCAAGAAAGTCCATCAAATCCTCTATCCTAGGAAATGGAAATATGTACCTTATTGTGATCCTATTTATTTCTCTAGAATTAGTACAAATTCTCCACTTACAACCTTTCTTGGATGCTAAGACCACTGGTACATCACATGGGCCGATGCTCTTCTTGATTAGACCTTGGTCTAACAGCTCCTACACTTGTCTAGCCACCTCTAGGTTCTAGTCTAGAGTAAGCTTGTATGTTGCCTTATTTGCCAATGATGCACTGGGATTCTCTTTCTTCTTAGGCTTAAGAAATATGGCATAGCCTTCACTCCCTTCATCCTTGAGGGCATTTATGAACTCCTTTCTACTACTCAACAAAACACTTGGAGTCTTGGGTTGTGGTCATCTTCTTCCAACAAGGACTATATTTTGAAAGTCCTGTCACCTTTCTTGAAGGATGTGGAGTTTTCCTTCCCATCATAAGCTTCTCCTCTTTCATATTTCCAAGGCTTGCCTAGGAGTAGATGACATGCATCCATAGGCAACACATCACATAGTAACTTGTCCTTGTACCCTGCAATAGAAAACTCCACCCAAGTTTTCTCATTCACCAATACACTCTGGCCTTTGTTCAACCATGTCACCTTATAAGGATTGACATGAGGTATCTTTTTCAACTTGATCTTATTGAAAAATTCCTCTGATATAAGTTATCTATGGAGCCTGAATCCACTATCCCTTTGCAAAATTTATCAGGGATATGACATCTGATCCTAAACAGTGCTCTACTATGCTTGGGATCATCCTTTAATAGTTGTCTAATCAAAACCCTTCTGAACATCAAGTTCTCTCCCATCTCTGAGTCAATGTGATCAACCTTTGGTTCTTTGACACTTTTTGTGTCCTCTTGAGCATATGCAATCCTCTTTCTATTGTTGAAAGAAGTGGGGTTATCCGGGCACCATAGGCAAGGTGACCCAATTGGCCATAATTGTAACATTTCATAATTACAAAAGATTAGTTTCTTCTTCCTGAACCCCTTTCTCTACTAAAGCCTCCTTGAGTACCTCTTCCTCTGTTATAACCCCCTCTTGGAGTAGTTTCATTACCATTCTCTATCTATTTGGACTCTCCTTGGTTCCTTTGTTCATTACCTCTTCCTTGATAACCACTTTTATGACCCCCTTTATCTCGACCTCTACCTCTACCTCTGAGATTGGAGTCTCCCTTCTTCTTGTTACTCTCTTCCACCTTAGAGCTAATTGGTGGCACTTTTGAAAAGTGGTTGGAGTCCACAAACTTATCTCCTCTTGGAGGTTCCACTTTAGACCACCCAAGTATCTGGCTACCTTGATAGGTTCCTCTTCTTGAATCTTGGACCTAAGGCATAACTTCTGAAATTCCTTTGTATAAGAGGCCACATCCAAGTTCTTTTGTTTCAGACATTGTCTCTTTCTATGAAGTTGAATTTCATAGTCCTCTAGAAGATAGTTCTCCTTTACTTTGGTCACCATGGATTTCTAGTTAGAAATAGGTTTTTTTACCCATCCTAACCCTCTCAACTTGTAGATACTTCCACCATGTCAATGTTGATACTCTGAGCCTTGACTTTTCAACTTTGAATTTTTGTTCCTCTGTGACACCTTCACATTCAAAAAGGTTCTTTGTCCCCTCAATCTACTACATTACTGCTTCTATATCCATATTTCCACTAAATAGTGGTACTCCTTCCAATGCCTTTCCTCCAAGGGATTTTATGGCTTTCAAGAATGGTTCTTCATTCAAATTAAGGTCTGGTTTAGGGATAATATCATCCTCAACAATATTTTTACCTCTATCACATCTTTCAACTTATTTGCCTGTCTTTGGCATCAACTACTTCTTGTAGATTTATCCTTGTTTCATCTAGGGCCTCTTTAAGGAGTCTATTCTTCTCCTTTTCCTGAATCTCCTTAGATAGCTCTGCATTAGTCACCATACTTATCTCCCCTACTAATTCACCAGTATTTAGAGACATACACCAAATCCAAAATCTTTAACTTGCTCTCATACCAATCTGATGTAATGACAAATCTTTCTCCCAACTATATCTTCTCCTAGGTTATCCTATGGGCCACTTCTCTAGCCTATTAGGGTTCTTAGCTAACCCTAATCATCCAAGGATTCTCTACATAAAATCCTTCTTCTTTTCAACTTGTCAACACCAACTAGGAAATCAACTCAAACAATCTTAAGCTTCATGGTCATATTCTTGGTTCTTCACACTAAGTGATCCAATAAGCCTATCACTGTCCACCATTAGAGAGGAAGGAACAAAACAAGGAAATTGCATCCCACACAATTCCTATCAACTTAGTTTCCAATGAAACCCAAAATGAGTTCAAGAAATTTCTCCAAACTCACCAAAATAGGGTTACAAGAAATTTGGCCTGATTAGGCACCTTTCTGCAAATAAATTGAAATTCTTCATAACAAGATGAAAAACTAACTCTAGATCCTAACACCCTTTTCAAAGACCTAAAGGATTTTCTAGGTCTTGCCTTCCCAAACTGTCGGTACAGAGGGTTCCTATTTGCAAGCCTATTTTTAAGGGTTTCACTATTCATAGAGCATGTCAATTAGGGTTTTGATTTTCATCATTAATAACACACCACCAAATCTTCCCATTGGATTTGGGTCTTCTCCGTACACATTTCCTCCATTCCACATGATTTGATTGAAGCAATCAATGCTTTTAATCACTCCTTTTTCCTCTGCAATTCACTTTGATCCCTAGCAATGCATCTCTTGTTCAGCTAAGTCATCATTGTAAAATTAGAAAATATGCTTTCCAGGGCCCATACTTCTCCACCCTTATAGAACAAGGAGTTACCTCACCTATTCCAAGAGACTATACAAGTACCATGGTGGAATGATGATCTATGACTCCATTTACACAAACTGCCTAGTTCAGACTAGTGACAGTGCAGAAGAAAAAACTATTTACAAAAGCAATGAAACAAGAACAAAAGTACTAACTAATCACATGAATAAAAAATTAATTACATCTACTAACTCATGCATAAGTCAAAATTTAGAATTCAATCCATTAAAACCCAAAGTGTGTACAAAAAGCTCAACTGTAACTAAATTTCCAATTACACAGTTTATACACTGAATTGAAAACTTCATCCAACCTCACACACAAGTTGGGTGAGGCCTTGTATAGTTGACCTTGGCACCAATCCAACTATTTCTGACATTTATACAACCAAATGCTCGAAGATGCATTATTGCAATAAATGTTGTCAATGTTGTCAATGACAACATTGACAACTTTTTGATTCTTGCATTCTAACTTGGTCAACACACCACCTAACTTATCCAAATGCACTATCATGGTTATTAGACCTCAAATTATCTCTCCTAGAATATAACAAGCATAAAATCTAAGGTTCCATCATCTTTGGAACATTTACCTAATTTGGACAAATCATCACTTTTTAACATCAAATGATCTAGTTAGGTGTTCTAACCCAATAAACACACCCTAGGACCTATCTAGTCCTATTATTGCACTAGTGGCTTGGATAAGAACACTACAAGTCAAAATAAAACTAGGATCCTAGGTTACAATCTAGACTTACCTAGGTGCTCCAACACCAAAATGGCATAGCTATGACAATGTGATGTTTAATCTTGCTGAAAATAGATAATATCTATGTAATATTGTCTGTGAGTGTCACAAGCCCATGCTCGAACCTCATGAAAATGTGTGAGTGTTCAACATGTGCAAACAATGAGAAGAATCAAAACTATGTGCAAGACAAGTTGTGCATGTGCAAAAGAGAAATAATTTACATACTGATATGTAGAATTCAACAATGTTGATGAGAAGATGAACTACAATGATACCAAATGTAAGTGATGTGCATATGTAGATGCAGTTCATAACAGTGCATATTTAACAAAATTAAATGACATTGTTGTTTAAAGATATAAAACTTGCATATTGTTGTATGCTTCTTTCTAGTTTTTTGGAAAAGTGACATGCATATGTAGGGCATGATCATCTTGGTGTCATCAAAGATAAGTGGCAAGGTGCATTCAAACACTATTGAAATCAAATACGAAGTTGCATCAAATGCTCTTATGAATACCAGTGTGTTTCAATAAGAGAAAATAAATAACAGTGATATATATTTTGCAAGGTAATATACATGCACACAATAGATGAGTAAACAATGTGTTCATAAAAGACAAAACATCAGTAATACTGGTCTAGGCTAGCACCAACACATTAGTGATGTTGTTATGTGTTGTCAAACGATAGTAATATGCAATGCTCCAGAAAGATGAATTTACAACGCTGTTTAAAAAGGTGACTATTGGTATACATGAATAGAATAGTGATATTCTAATTAGAAATATCATTTATTTGTCAGAATTATGCACATAAAAAAATGGATAGCAATGCTTTTCTAAAAGCAAAGTATCAATAATGCATATACAAGGTAGTGAGAAATAAAAATGTCATCAAATATGCATATACATTATAAATAATATTATTGTTCAAGAATAAAAAGATGCATGTTTTAACGTATCGTGCTTGATACAGTAATGTTCATGGGTGTCATGAGCCCGTGGTTGAACCCCATGAACACCCATTCTTACTGGAGTCAAAATGACCCTTCAAAAAAAGCTTATATACTTAGCATTGTCAAAGCAAGGTGTATTAGAAAGGGTGGACAATTCCAGACCCATCTTAATAGTGTCATAGCACAATTCAAGTCATGGCCCTGACAGAGAGAAGATCTATTAAAACCAAACATGGTGGTTATTGTCAGTCTCGACAATGGAGGAATGGTAATGTGAAAGCATGGTGTTCACTACCGACAACAACCAAAGACAAGAAAAAATATGAAGCTAAAAACAATGTAAGCATCTAGTAAAGGAGACTGTAGAGAAACCCAAGTTCACTAATGCATAGATTGGTGATGCTATTTTCTATGCCGTTAAGTCTAGTGATTAAACAAAGAGATAAAACTAAAGAGATTTATATTTCATGATCAACATGGCATTATAAAACCAAAGCAAGAAAACCCAAATCATTGCAGGAATCATGGAGAAATAACCAAAGTAAAAGCCCATAACTCAAGACTTTTCAAACCACAAAATACAATAGCAAGTTCAAGCATCAACATCAACAATGAGTTCCGAAAGGTATAAAATCAAAGCCAAAGGCAAAAGGTAACTTATCTGCAAGTCAATGACCGAGATGTGATGATGTGGAGCCTGATCTCTATAATCAGAGAAGCATGAGCAACATCATCCATAATTGCCAAGACCGAGATCAACAAAAGCCCGCAGTGTTAATGCAGCCTGAGCTCTTTGTTCACAGTAACAAACTCCAGTTTTAGAGACCTAAATTCAAGCATGCTCTCCAGTGTAAATGCAATCTGAGCCCCAGATTAAGTGGAAATGACTCCAAACATTCAGAGCCTAAGCTCTTTGCCACATAAAAAATTTCAGTTGTAGAACTTGAGCTTCATGCTTCACATACATGCCGAGAGAAGACAAAGTGGAGCTTCAAAACTACAACGCAAATCCCACATCGTAGTGTCGACTTCCAGATTAATAGCTCAAGCACAGAGAAGCAATGGAAAACCAGATTCAACGTCACAATTGTATCATGAGAGGCGTCGTGGGTTAAGGTTTCAAACCCTCATATTTTCCCCAAAAAGCAAATACAATGCAATAACCAAGAAAAGCCAAGTTCTGATAAACTTTGGAGTCCGGCAATAGAGGAGGAGTGAATGCATTAAAGATTGTTGTGCACGACATCCAAATCCTTGAATTTCCAACTGCCATGATAGCCACCTAGCATATGCCACGATGGAGATGTGGATATTTTGAGAGGAGTTGTTAATTTCTAGGTATCGGTCATGTTGACCTTAGTTTATGTTGTCGGCATTAGGCATATGTTTAGGGTTTTGATTATATGTTGTATGGGATTAGGGATTGTTGATTATAGGTTTTTGATATATGTTGGTTTTATGTTTAAAAGAGATATGTATTATTTAAACCAACATTAGTGGCACGGGTTAAGGCATGAATTATGCCTAATAATTAGGATTTTTTATCTGGTTTGGAGGAGTTTTAGAGGAATTTTGGAGGGAATTTGATTTTGAAAATTGGCTTAGAAAGGGTATATATCTGAACTTCCTAGTCAGTATTACGGATTCAGAATTCAGGGAGAAGGTGGCTTTGTGAACATATTAGTTCCTTTGTGCCTTTTGCATACATTTTGTAACCAGAGGTTTAGTTTTGATGCATTAGTGTGTTCAAGTGAATGTACCTTATTCCTTGACAGGTAACCATTGCATATTTTGACGAAAATAAAGCAAGTGCTCCCATTATTCACATATTTTCTAAGTTTTGATATCAATCTTCTTCTCCAATTCAGCATTTAAGTGTGATGTGTTTTATAGCATAGATAAGTGAATTAATTCAATTCCTTCTCTAAGTTATCAAAATATAACCTTTTGCAGAATCTATATGTTTGATGGCAGATCATTATTATTTGTGTTGCAAACCCTAATAGTTAGATCTTTAGGTTAACCTATATGTTGAATAGTGAATGTATATTTCAAATCTTAGTAGTGTGTGTCTTGTGGATGCATGTTTGAAGTTCTAACTAGTCTGAATTCATTTTAGTGTATCACCTTCCAGTTTATTTATTCACTTTTAAGTTATCCTTTTTTCCTTTTCACAAATTAGAGAATCCGTCATAGGTGAGATTCCAAGTCCAATATGAACCGGCCTAGAATCCGGAGATTCCTTGTTAATTAGAGTCTACCCACAACTCAGGAAGGTTTCCATTGTTACCATGAGATATTAGTATGTCCTAATGCCTGAGTTAGGGTGATATTTCAAGGCCTTAACAATAATATTAAGAAAATAATATTATTATATTGATTTAATTTTCTCAATATTTATTTTAATTCATATCTTACTCTGAATTATTTTAACTAAAGTAAAATCTAGGAGCTTTGTCGATTTCTTCTCTCAACCATAATTTTAGTCTCTTTCCGAAAAAGAAACAATGTCAACATTGTCATTATAATAAAATATAAGTTCTTGTTAACTACTATTCATGAAACATAGGTCAAATGAGTTTGAATAAAAAAACCATACAATTAATAACAATATCACAATTGTAATATTACTTCTTTCTAATTTACCCAATCTTCATTTAACAGCATCCCATGGCAGTACCTCAAAATTTATAAATCAAAATGATTATAAACCATTTTTTTATGGCATTATTTTCTAGAGACCTTTCCAAAAATACTATAGAAAAAAACCATTCAACATACATGAAAGATCTGGCGTGTTATGACTGGGAAGCTAGTCTAAAATTTATTGTCCACAGAAATTTCCTCCACCTGTGCTGCAATGATATTTATACTATCTTCACATTACTTAACTATTGCAAATGGCGACCGAGTTGCATTTTCAGAGACATATACTAATTTAAATTGAACTTGTATCTTTCTAAGACATGTGTTGTATCCGAGATATGTATTTTGGAACCTGTCTTTATTTCTCTGCAAATCTCTCCACGCTAGCATTCTACGTGTCTTTCTAAAAGCTGGCTTATGGTGGTATAAATAAGTTATTGTGTAAGGCCTTGATCCAGATTTTTATTGGAGATTAACTATAATGGAATGCTTTCTCATCAGCTCTCTTATGATGATCTAATTAAAAACAAGAGGTATGATTCTTGTATAAGTTTTCTTCTCGATCCGGTTTTATTTTATTTTAATATACAAAACAAGTGGTTCAAAAATTCGTTTACCATAAGAGTTCTTAAATATAATTGCACATTGCTTTTTAATTTTAAAGCAGCTTTTATAATATATTATTATGATGTAAAATTAAGATGAGCTTTTAGTATGATGAATGACAAGTGTGATTAAGAGTGTTAATATTAAAAATTGTTATAATTTTTTTTAAAAAATTATTCAATATAATAAACTATTAGAAAATTATAGTTGTACTAAACTAAATGGATTTATAAGAAAATAATAAGCTAATATATCTTTCAACTAAAATATTTTCTTAATCACTTTTGTTTGAAATAATAATTTTTTTTATAAAATTTAAAATTTTTGATTCTTTATCACTCAACAAATTAATTATATTAAATTTTTTTAAAGAACTTATAAAAACATTTATATAAGACTTTACATGGTACTATAAATTATATTTATCTATCTTAAATATAATTTAACAATTTCTTAATTTCATTTTATTCTAGTTAGATATTAACATATTTTTATTTAGAAATATATTACCAATGAACCAAATATTTAGACAAATATTAGTATTCTTATATTTATGAATATAATTTTAAAATCATTGAAAAGGATATTTATTATAAAATGTGATTTTAATATAATACTCCAATTATAATTATAGCAAGTTCAAGGATATGCTATAGGGTTCATTCATCTATAGCCACCAAAGGGGAGCTATTTGTGGTAGGCTCATTAGGAACCTTTCAACTTGACAAGTACACCAAAGACCCATTAACAATTTTCACTTTTAGACTTTACATGACCGTTTGAAATTTTATTTCATAGTATAACTTTACATGCTAAATTTTATATTTTTATAAACTCGTGGATATAACACTTCAGACTATTAATACATCATTACTTTAGAACATAAAAAGTTCTTATTGTGATTTTATTGTAAGGAATAGGAGGAAAGAGATGAATATTAGGTTACTTGTTGAGAATTCTTCCTCAAATTGCTTGTAAGGAAATCAAGGACACAAGTGCAAAAATGTGGCCGTTGATGATTCGCATCATTGTTGGATTTATTATTTCTATTTCAACAATTCATGAACCAATATGACTCTCCTAACAAGAAGGAGAATGAATAGGATAGTTATATTACAGCAAAGAAATAGATTGATCTCAACATCTCGTATTGGTCCAATTCAGAAAGAGAAAGAGGAAGAGTCTCATAATGGTCCAAATTTGGAAGAACATGTGGAAGAGCCTTAGGAACACCATGTAGAAGAGCCTCCCAATGTCCCAAATTGTGTAGACCAGGTGCAGGCTTAGAGGGGAGAAACCAGGGAAAAAAGAAAGAAAGAAAATGATAGAGGGAAGAAAATAAGGACAAAAAGAGAAAAAAAAAAAATTTATTCTTGGGCTCCTCCTAGAAGAAGCGAGAGGATTTGTGCAGATGAGAGGAAAAGAGAGGATTTTTGCACATGTGACTGCTCAAGGATATTTTATAGGATTCATATATCTAGAGCCACCAAAGGGGAGTTATTTGGTTGTAGGCTCATTAAAAATCTTTCAATTTCACAATTACACTAAAAGCTCATTCCCATTTTTCACTTTTAGACTTTATATGACAGCTTGAAAATTTATTTGATACTATAAATTAAAATGCTATATTTTGATAAACTCGTGAATATAACAATTTAGACTATTAATACATCATTACTTAAACATAGAAAGTTCTTATAATGATTTATTTTGAAGGATTTTGACTCTATGAAAATTGGTAGATTTATTAATTTGATTCAATTATAACTCAGATTTCTCATATTTCACATGAATAGATATGTTGGACGAATAGAGCATTTTTTTTAGATAAATTTTTTCATATGTTTTTTCATCAACAGATGGTCTATAGAATATTCTCAGATTTATTATTGTTGATTCATAAATGCATGGCAATGAAAAGAAGCAGTATGTGGCATATCTATGAAGAGCGAGACTTTTTTTCTCTTTTGGTTCATTTTGAGTATGAAAATGTGACATGGTAGAATAAAAATATATAGAAAAATATTTTGAAAGGAGAAAAATTATTCGCTCAGCTTTGTGCATATTTATATTTCACAAATTTATAAATTTTTAAGTTGTATATTAGTCATATTTTAAAAAGGTACTTCAAAAATCAGGGTAGTGTAGGGAACATCATGCAATGAATTATATATGAACTAGTATGAACGTAATGTCCACACATGACAAACAGATGTACTACTTTTATAATGAGCTTAATAAAACTGAAACTAAGAATGCCATTCCAACTAAAAGTTAAAAGGTGGAGTTCTTTATGATTCCCTAAATTTTTTTTTTATAAGGTGCTAGAATGAACAATTATCTCATCATTTTAATCCTTTGCGTTTTCATCATTTTTTATCAATTCTAGTAATTGCTTTAATGCTTTGCACTACTATATTCCTTTTATTTACTTTCCTTGATGCTGTAAGCTCCTGTCTCTGAGAATATTGTTGATGTCTGTTATTGTACTTGTTGTAGGCTATACTATCAGTTTGCACAATTTGTGAATTAGTTTTCGGACAATCAACCAATTAGAATATTTCTAATGTCTAAATATTTATTTATGAATTAAATAAATGATATAAATTACTTATCTCCTTTTTGATTGGTTTAATTGATTTGGTCTTAGCTTCAACAAATTTGGTTTTTTCCCAATAGTTTTTAACATAGATACTATATTTTATATTTTATATTTTATAATGTAAACATTTATTTTCATTAAAAAATTCAATTATTTATAATGTATAACTATTATATATTTAAAAATTATATATATATATATATATATATATATATATATATATATATA
>MU226866.1:1970472-2004129 GCA_018584345.1 Thuja plicata
AACACCCCTAGGATGGGAGAGACATGGGATTCGAGACAACTTAGGAATAAACCACCCCTCATCTGCAACATCTTCTCCTTCTTTGATTTTGATGAACTATAGTATCTATGAACACTATCTTATAACAATTTTTTAAATAGATATATAATTTTTTTAGAATACCACCACTTAGTTTCTTTTATTTAATTATTAAACTTTTGAAAAAAAATCATTAGAATTGATCTAGGAAATAAGAGAAACATGTTTTCAGTGAAGAAGATAAGTATTTTTTTCATTTTTGCATTTTCTAGATACAAGGTCCACTGCTATTTTGACATCTTTTAATTTAATGATAAAAATTGAGCATTATTGATTCTACCAAATTTATAGAAAATATATTTTAAAATCACCATAATAAAAACATCATTCTCTCAAAAGATTTTTTGAATTCACTTCTTTTGAATTCCTTTCAATTTATCTTTTAGACTTGATGTTACTTTGTAGGGCCCTTTCCCAATTGACTTAATCAAAACAACATCATTCCCATGCCCCAAATTAATAGAATTTTGATACCTCATTCTTTAATATGTATATATATACACTTCCATAACTACCGCATCATTACATTGGAGAATATAAAGTTCTTTCTCTAATTTTCTGTTAAGAAAAGCAGGAAAGAGCTAAACATTAGATCAATTGGTGAGAATTCTCTCTGATTGCTGGTGAGAAAATCCAGAACACATCCCTTTCAAAAATGTGGGAGGTGATGACTCTCTTTATCATTGGATTTATTATGAGTGAGAAAGGGTATGTGGCATGATAGAATAATAGAATATAGTCAAATACTATGATACGAGGAAAACCATTTTATTACCTTTTGTATATTCTTCTATTGCATATAAAGTATAAACAGTTTGTACAAAACCTACAGTATTGTGCTTAACAGTTTTACAAAGTGCCTCACTACTACTGAGATCAATAGAGCTTAGATATTACATTTATAACAGTGTTGAAAACCACAAAAAATAAGATATGTATTTAGGGAGAACTTTCCCCTTCCTCTTTTTCAACTTCATTAGAGTCTAGGGAGATTGAGTTGTAGCCAATGATCTCAGAAGATCTGTCTCCTCCCTGGGCAGTCCCCTCCTTTGATGGGTTCACTGGAGCATTCTTCTTTCTAGACTGTTTCAGCTACTGAATGAATTCAGCCAAGGTGATCTCAAACTCATCTTTGTCCTTCATGGTTGTGTAACCATGTGCTATCTCAGACTTCTCAATAGTAACTTTTCTTGAGTCTCCTGCATATAAATTTCAAAGTATATGAGTCTCCTGCGAGACTGTCCTTTCCTGCAAGTACATCATTATTTTGAGCCTTTTAGATGTTCCATTAAATATTACAAGATAATAAAGACTATAATGTATTACAGAATTTGCTGCTATTAATAGTACCTGAGATAATATTCGGGGCATTGAAATTGGTATTAATTGTAAGGCCAAACATGTTCCAGACTTCAAAGGAAAAAAAAAATTCAAAGAAGACATGAGCTACAAATTCTTGTTGTTTGCAGACTAGAAAAATGTTGGGCTCCCCCCTTTGTTTTTTGAATCGTAGTTTATGAAGGAGTTTCTAGAGAAAGCAAGAGATCTTTGGTTCCACTGGTCTGCTCCATAGGAGCCTAAAGTATTTGTTCCAATATGGGTCTTGGACCTCCAGGCCCCATTTCAGGTTAACATGGGAGAAGATATCATTGTTTACAGTCAAGAGTTGGTAGATGTATCTGGAGTTACTGAGGTGGAGAGGAGTGCTATCTGGCAAAAGGAGTTGGAAGTCATAGAGGGAGTTAGAGAAATAACCCTTAATGGGACCTAATGAGTCAAGTGCAACAAAAATTATAGAGAAGGTTCTCCATTGAGATGTGGGAAGGCTTAATTGAGATTCAAGTAGCTCCAGGGTGGAAGGGTTCCTTGGTAGATTAAATCACTGAATGTCACAATTCCTCTCTCTTCCCACTTCCTTGTTGATATCAATTGTGAGGATTTCAGACAAGCATACTTCTTCCACCCTCTAGACCTTGGAATGTGATCACACAGCAAGTTGTTCCTCACCAACGCTTTGTAAGGCTCACCTCCTTCAGCTTCTTTAGATATCCATTTTACTGCAAGAGATATACCCTGCGATCTGAGGTCTTTGAGGCCCAGTCCCCCCCAAGACCTATCCCTATCCAGCACCACTCCCAAGAGACTGCATGCAACCTCTTCTTACCCCTACCATCTGACTAGAAAACTCTCTGATAACTTTCTGGATAGATTTGAACTGATGCTGGTTGAAGAGACACATAGAGGAGAAGTAGATAGGGTAGGATTAAAGGATCTTCTAACAAACTAGAAATCTGCCAGGAAAGGAAAGGAGGTTGCTATCCCATTTGGTCAGTTTCTTGTTAACCTTTTCATAGATCCAATCCCACATGTGATTGAGATTAGGAGATACAAGAAAGGGGATCCCTAGATATCTGACAACATGGTTAGGATCTCCCCACTAAAATTCGTATCCACCCCACCAATAAGGAGGGTCATGTTCCCAGCCTAGCATAATAGATTTGGAAAGTGAGACTTTGCTACATGAGGCTTTGTAGAAAATGTCCAACTTGGACATCAAAAATATCATATTATCTTCATCAAGATGGAGGAGAATGGATGTGTCATCTGAAAATTAGATATTAGAGACTTCTTGATAATTGCAAAGAAGTATTTATTTCTCCCTTGGGGAGAGGGAGTCATCTCTGAGGAGGTAGTGGAGAGAGTCTGCAGAAATGACCAATAGGGATGGGGCAAGGGGGCACCCTTGCCTGGTAGACCTGGAGAGTCCAAAGAATTCTGATCTGACTCCATTCACTTCTACTGCGGCCATAGCACCATATAGGAGCACTAAGACCATCCTGTAGTAGTAGGGAGGGAATCCTAGATCTTCCAACATCATGATGATAAACTTTAATTCTATCCTATCATATGCTTTCTCATAGTCAACGAGGAGCATGGCACACTTTTGATCTGATACCTTTTCCCATTCAAGAGCATCCCAACATGTAATAATATTTTCAATGATGTATCTCCCCTTGACAAAACCAATTTGGGTTGAGTTGATAACTGTGGGAAGGAGGTTCTCAATCCTCACAGCCAAAGTTTTGACCAGAATCTTGTAGACAACATTAAGGAGTGTAATAGGCCTCAAGATCTTAATCAATGCAGCCTCTCTCCATCCTTAAGAATAAGCTTAATGAGTCCCACATTCAGGGTGAGGCCAAGAGTTCCCACTTCAATAGCTATATTGTACACACCGAGAAGCATAGGGCCAATCCAGTCTGGGTTAGCCTTGTAGAATTCTATAGTAATACAATCAAGCCCAAGTGCTTTATCATTGGTCATCTTCCTAATGGAGAAGCAAATTTCATCCACAAAGAACTCCTTGTTCAACTTGACTGGCACCATATCCCCTACCCTCTTAGGGACGAGGGCTCTAATCTTACACCTTGTAGACTCCCTTGATATGTTTGAGTCTTCTGATGTAAATAGTTCTCTATAGAATCTTGAGAAATTGTTGACAATGTCTTGCTACGAGGTAATGACAACATCTTGATCTCTAATGCATGCAATCCTATCCATGTCCTCTTTCTTCTTCAAAGTATGGAACTAAAATTTAGAGCCTTTATCTCCTAGATTAATCGAATTGATTTTGGCTCTAACCCATGCTCCTCTAGTTCTGGCCAACTGTAGTCTCATGAGGGAGTCTCTATAGGTAATTAAATTGGTGAGGAACTCTGTGGAAGAGGTGGAATCTTGTATCTGAGCCTCAACCTCTTGAAGAGACTTGACAATTTTGAACTTTTTAAATCTAGAGTCTTTGGCTTTCTTACTTGCAACCACTGGTAGGTTTATTGTTTTCAATAATTTATAATTCACATTTCACAAGAACATATATGCTTATAGGATAAATGAAGTCTTTTACCTTAAATTTATTTAACATTAACGATTTTTTTTAATAGACTATTTGGAAAATGTTCCTAGATTTATTTTTGTTAGTTCAACAGTGCATGATATGGTCATCCAGCTGGCTGTCACACATTTATGAAGGGAACAACTATTTCTTTTGTTAGATCATTACAAGAATGAAAGAGAAATGAGAAAACATGTTCTGTTAGCTCTATGTATATTCATTTTTTAAGATTTAGTTTTTATAAAATTTTGATAGGTTTACAATTTTCATTAATTTAAAGTTTTATTTGTGAATAGTGAATTATAAGGAGTGATTCAAAGCATTGATGAGATTGTTTAATAAATATTTTTTTTTTAATGTATTATGATTTTAATCTTTGCACATAAATGTATTATTATTTTATATTTTTCATTCTCTTATAATTCATTCTTAGATGTTATATTATAGAGAGATTCAAAACATTGGAAAAACTATCATACAATCTAATAAAAATAATTAACTAATAAATAAATGTGGGTTTTTGGATGAACAATGTATTTGTTGAAGATTATTAGGTGGTTTATTGATTTGATTGTTAGAAGAGGTTATGAGTTTTCAAAAAACATTTCATAAACATTTTAACAACCCATCTCCTCTCCTCCCTATTGTCTCCCTCCTTGACATGGATCCCTGCATTAGTTTTATTCTGAGGAAAACAAATAGCTTACATGTTGTAATTGGGTCTTTCCCTGTCAAATATGATTTAAAATCTATATATTTTTAATAAATGGTGGAAGCAGGTCCAATGCCCTGGGTACGAACTCTAGGGTGGGTGAGCAGAGGATCTGATGCTACCAAATGCCAATTGTCCAGCTGTGGGAAAGGGCATCTGCTTCCAAAGTGTGCTATTGGTTTCAAAAGGGGTTTCGAAGGTGGGGGCAAAGGACTTTCATACACAGAACTTTTCCAGATATGATGACAAGCCCACAAACCCTACTCTAGGTACTTTGCGCTATGCTATGAGCCAGTCCTCTGCCAGCCCTAGATGATTTTGGATCACCTTCTTCAAGACATGAAAATTTAAGTAGTACAAATGTTACATGTGTTTAATCACATAACCATAGATGGTATGGGAGTGAGGGTGATCATCACTAGATCTTCAATTGTGATAAACAAAGTTGAGGATATAATCATCCATAAAATTCAAGTCAGTAACACCAGCAGGGACACAATTCATATATTTTAATCCAAAAAGGTGTGGGTGGATCACCTTTCCTGCTTTGACGATAATACGGGTCTAGTGTCTGCAATTTAGGGCTCTACTGATATTACCATTTCAAATAGTTGTTTATCTAATAATCACTACAATATGTTATTGGGTGTAGAAGATTCAGACATAGTTGATCAGCAAATGAGAGTCACATTGTATAAAAACTAGATTACAAATACAGACTAGCACAATCCTCACTACAGGTATGTTTTCGCTAATGTTCTCAATGAAAAAGAAACCAAAAAAATTTCTTATTTTTTGATTTCGTCAATATATTTATTTTTCATAATTGGGCTCATTCCTTTCCTTTCAGGTTGGGATATTGTCATGTTGTGAACAATCTGCATTTTAATTGAGGAGATTATGCAATTGGGGCAAGAGTTCATGCATGAATATATTCAGAGAAGAATGTTTTTATACCTAGGAAAGACTCTAAAGTGACTGAATGGTACGGAGGGTATTAATCTAAGTGGGACACCGCTCCAAAGATTCATTCCAATGGTGAAAAACTTTTATATGGGGCTACATTTCACCAACTCTTGTATAACGGACCTTTGGTTGCTCCTCCTTACAAAAATGACAAGAAATATCCTTGTGTTGTTAGCACAACAAGAGTACCACATCTTCTTGAATACTATTTTGGAGTTCTTCTTAAAGGAAGTGCTCGTTCTTTCCTTTTGCATGGATAAATGAGAGTGATTATTTGATGAGTTCGCATTTACAAAAGTTGATTTTATAATTATGTGCATAACCTTTGTGTTGTTTCATGTCACTCTAGTGATCTAATTGGACATATGCACATATTATGTTCCTTATTATTTTTAAATTATTGTAATATTTTTTTTTTCAATTAAATTGTATGATCTGATCCAATTGGGCATATGTATTGTTCACTTTACTATACATTTCTATTTATGGAAATAAAATATTGTATGAATATTTACTGAATTATTATTTATAATCTAATTATTTAAAATATTTAATTTTTTAAATTATATTTTTAATGAATTAATATAAAATTTTATTATATAAATAATTTAGAAACTTAATTTATTAACATTTTTAGGGTTTTATATAGATTCAGATTGTGATATCGCTATTTTATAAAAACAAAAAAACTAAACTAATTGAAAAAGCTAAAAACTAAACTTTTTTTAAAAATAAACTAAAACCTAAATCAATTTAAAAAACCAAACTAAAATTCAAAAGAAAATCATCTTATAGATAGATGATACTAATTATTTTTTGGATTTTGATACTCCCAAAACAAAACAGATATTAACTTTCTATTTCTGAACTGAAATTATAAAAAAAATCCCTTCATCAAAGCCCTCAACAAGAGCATCACTATCAACAAAGAAAAATTTATATATCAAATTGGGCTTCAAATAAAGACAGCTTCATACAAAAAGAAAAAATCTAATTATAAAAAGAAAAACTAAACTAATTAAAAAAGCTAAAAAATAAACCAATTTAAAAAATAAACTAAAATAATTTAAAAAAATAAAAAACTATATCAATTTAAAAAACCAAACTAAATTTGAATAGAAAATAATTTGATATATGATACTAACTTCTTTTTTGGATTTTGATAAGCCCAAAGGAAAACAAAGATTAAGATTATTTTCTTAATACATTCTACTTGACATTGTTTGCAACAATACTTTTATAATTAGATGCTTGATACAATAAGAAGCCTTGCAAGAACTCTATATTTTTTTTAATAAAAATGGACGGAGCCATTATGATTTATTAAAATAAATTGCTTCAGAAGTATCCATAAGAAAAGAAGCAGTGAAGAAAACCTCCTTTCATACCTGCGGTAAGATAAGATAAATTTATTAATGTCCAACAAGATACCAACAAGGGTCTAAGGGATTGGAAAAGTACAACAAAAGAAACAACAAACCAAGAGGCCACCAAACAGTGGCCGAGAAAGCAACCAAGAGAGAAAAAAAGAAAGCAGAGAACAAGAAACAACAAGCAAGAAGAACATACACAATAGAAGAATTAAGGATCATTTTTAGGTAGAAAGAAATCCAACATTGAAGGGTAATGATGGACATATGAGCAGGAAAAAAGGGTTGTCGCTGTGAGCTTCTAGAGATGTGTCACTAATGAGTAAAGGTGTTGTGGGGTCTCATAGATCTAGAGTGATCAGTGATGGAGCCAATGTGCAGACGCTTCACCCCCCATAAATGAGACAAGGGTGAGAAGAAGGTCATAATGAGCTGATCAAATATCTATCTCTGGGGGGGAAAATAAGTTGTAGAGTATTCTCGCAGAGCTGTATAGTCTCACGAAGATAAATTGCCAGGCATCTCTGATTGCTGTAGCTAAAAAAAGAAGTCAAGGAATCTTACCCTTTGAATAAGCAATAGATTCTTGCTCTGATCTCATAGTTAGTAGGATAATGGAAGATGAAGTGTGTCTCAGTATCAATCTCGATCAGGGTGCATAACCTCCATATCCGATCATCTCTATCAATGTGATGGTCTGTCTGGCCCCGAAGGTAGTGAGAGCCAACCCTGAAAGATCCCAGCATGATGTGAAGGGTGTGGCACCAACACTTAGATAATTATCTAGGATGAACAATAATCCCATCCCGAATGTCTAGAAAGTGCTCAGTATAACAAGCCATCCTCAGGTGCAGACCCCCACACGGGTTGATCCAGTTCATGGTGATATACTGCCTGTATATTTCAAGTCTAACATGTATGTTTAACTCCTTTCTGGAAGGGAGAAAGTGAGCCAGAGTGTCAAGAAAGAACTGATAGGGGGAGGTGATCAATGTAAATCCCGATGGAACCTAAAAGGGAAGAGGCCTAGGCATACCAATAATGGGCTCTAGGGCAAGGGTCTGACCTGGCAAGCGTCATTGAAGAGCAATAGGCTAGGTAGGAGTATCTATTGCAACTTTCATTGGAGTCCACAAAATAATGGAGGTGGTGAATAAACCAAACCAGATCAAAGATGGCCCCCAATCTAAAGGGATGAGCCTCAAACTTAGTCAGAATGATGCTATGAGAGGTGGACCGATGACATCTGATGATACGCTAGAGGAAGATAGTTTTTACATGCTCAATAGAGGCCCAATCCAAATCTAGAAGGGATGACCCCCAAAAAATAGAGCCATAAAGTATTGTAGGTCTAACTAAGGAATCTAAGAGGGACAACTTGGAAGCGATGTCCTAAAAATGATGTTTGAAACACTATCTCTCCAACATGGCAAGGGAACCCATCCCTTTACTGATCCTGGGAAGAATGGCAAGTCTTAGGCTGAAGCAAGGGCTGGGGAACTTGACACCAAGGTAGGTGTATGAAGAAGTAATCTCAATATCTAGTCCTTGATAGGAGAAATGAAGATGTGCGATCTTCAAGTAGTTGAAGATCATCACCTGTGTGTTATTGAGATTCACCACTAGTTTTCTCAAATAAAAAAAAAGGCCAAGCTGTCGAGAAGTCTCTGGAGACTTTCCGATAAGGAGGCAAGGAGAATCACATTGTCAGAAAAGAGGAGAATGGAGATAAGAACCTGGTGCAGGTAGCAACCATCACTTGGAAGTGAGGAATTGCTGAGAAAAGTCTCAAGCTTATCAATGTAGATGTCGAACAAGGTGGGGGAAAGTGGGCACCCCTGTTTCACTCTAATAGTACTCTAGATAGTGTTAGAGAAGCCCTCAGGAGTCCTTAATCATCCCTCAACATGCTCATAAAGTCTCATAATAGTTATCAAAAGAGTCTCAGAAATCCTGATATCTCTAAGTCTCTAGAAGAGGGCCACCCGAGGGATGGTATTGAACACCTTACGAAAGTCAATGAAGAAATAGACTTTTGCAGACTGATGGTGAGCCTCCTCAATAATCACCTGTAAAGTTAGGATGTGGTACATGGTCTAGTAATCTTCCTGGAAATTAGCTTTACCTCTAGCCCTGCAATCTCTCATGTCCAACTCCCTATTAAGAATAGTATTGAGTTTTTTTGCGTACAGTTTGGTGAAGGTGTGCCCAATCATGATGGTCCTATAGTTGCTGGGTTAAGAAAATGATCCAGCCTGGTGAACTGGATAGATTAAGTATCTCAACCAAGACCTGAGGAAGCTGGTGCAAATCACACTATTAAAGAGTGTTGGAGGATACGAGCTCAATACATAGATATCGAGCTTGAAGAGCTTAGCTTGAAAACCATCCTCATCGGCTGCCCTACTACATCTCATGGATTTGGCATCCTCGTAGATGCTGGAAGAGGTAAGGATATGGTAGTGAGGGGGAGGGTTGAGGTGGAGAGAAAAACATATACAACCGAAGACAAATGAAAACTGTCCAAAAATCAAGTTAGGAACACTAAACCAACAACCAACTAAAACTAGCCTAAACAAACCCCCAAATTCACCACTGATCCAACCAATACATGAGTTTATAGAAGTATAATTTAGACCCAACCTCTAGCCAAAAATGTCATAACACGGCATCAAAAAGGAGAACCAAAAATTGAGAACAGGTCACCCCCTTGGCTTAAATGCAAATGCTTACCCTCATGTCCCCATGCAGCTACTTAAGAGCCAAATCTTCTTAGTTTTAAGCAGTTAGACTCTTCGCATGTAAATTTTTAATTGTGGCAAAAGGAAAAATTGGAATCTTTCCTTATTTTTTTGAAGCAATTGTTTCTTATAACTGAAAATTAAGCTTTGAAAAAAAGGGAGGGGCTGAAAATAAGCATCAATTCTTATTGAGAAGAAATAGGAAAAAATTACACTTAGCATCACCATTTTAATTCATTCATTTTATTTGCATAAAGTTTATTTCTGAAATTTATTTTTTATATATAAAAATAATATTTACAAGCACTGCTTAAAAATAAGCAGCAAATTTTTGCATCTATGGGGACACCTACTCCACAAATTGCTGCTAAGAAAGTTGAGGAGCAACTACTAGCCAAAATAAGCTAAGCAACATCATCGGGACATGCCCTTAAAATATTTAAAAATAATAATTTTAAACTTTAAGAATATTTTTGAATTTCTTGATTATAATATAAGATTTTGATTTATGCACCTAAATTTATTAGACAAAAATAAACATGTATATAGAAATTTGTTGATAATACAATAAAAAATGAAGCAATTCAACACAAGAATAGCTAAACTAGGTCTACACCACACCAAGCTATTGTCTCTATGAAAATATTATGGTCACTAAGGTGAGGGGTCTTTTACGACACCATCCAAATATTATGAATCTCAACATCCACAACAACTTTATATTTCATATTAAACTCCTTCCTAATGGTCCCTAAAGACCTAAGAATATAATTATCACACAACTTATCAAACCTTCAGATCATCTTCACCACTTTAAAAAAGTAATCTTAAATTTCAAAATTAGTTTTGAATTTCTTGATTATAATTTAAAATTTTGATTTATGAACCTAAATTTATTAGATAAAGAGAAACATGCATAAAAAAATTTGTGGATAATACAATAAAAAATAAAGAAATGTTCAATACAAGATTAGCTAGACTAAATCTACACCATACAAAGCTATTGTCTCTATAAAAAATTTATGGGTGCAAAGGTGAGGGGTCTTTTAAGTCCTCAAAATAACTCTAAGGCTTAATGAAACTAGATCAAAATATTAGGAATCTCTACATCCATTACATCAACTTTAAATTTCATATTAAATTCCTTCATAATGGTCCCTAAAAACCTTAAAATATAATTCCAACACAACATATCAAACCCAAAGATCGCCCTCACCACTTGAAATGGGCCTTTTAAAAATTAAGCTAGACAAATTCTCATGATAAAATGATACCTATTACTACATTTATTATCTATAAATTATAAGCTAGATTATATTGCAAGAAAAAGACTTGTTGAGCGTTGTTTTTACACAAGTCAATTGCTACCTGAATTCAAGATCTAATTTCCTCTCTTGGAAGAATAACAATGTTATTCCCAAGGTTCTTTGTGGTCGTGGTACAACTTCTTGGTAAGCTTAGTTGAAGATAAATGTGAATGTTCACGAGGAGGCGTTTGCTGGTCCTTTCAAGACTTCAAGCTGCAAAACAAAATTTAGTACTTTTTGTATTTTTTTGCAATTTATTAATGCATGTAACTCACTAATGATGTAAAATGAATGCTAAACCCACGTAATGATTATCTACTCTATACATATTTAAAAGATCAAATATTTGGGTAACAAGAGTTAAGAAAATTTACTAAAATAATATCCTAATAGACATAAACCATTGTTGAACCTTCCTTGCAAATCAAATGATAGAAAGATGGAAACCCACAGATGAATTAGACCATGTCGTGAATCAATACCCAATAGGTACAATCGTTTGGAGAAAAGTTATCAAGATGCAAGAATTTTCAAAACCTATCGAATCGTGAAGCCACAAGTATGTGCACACATACGAAACAAATTTATCGTTGAAGTAATAGAATTATCTTTCCTATCATTCATAGTAGCAAGATCGATGAAAAAGAGCAAACTCAAATCTAATCAATTGCATATCCAAACACAATAAAAGGAATAAGCTCTTTGAAAGAAATTAACAAGTGAGCACAAATTCATTAATTTCCAATAGACAAAAGACAATATCACAATACGAATGAAGCACCAATTGTATATATTTATTGCATAAAATATATGATGTTGATTACATTATTTTGATACAATATATAGTGCTTTGATTTACGAAACTATGAACCCCAAAACTACTCTTTCAAATACTATAAATGGTGAAGCAACTCTGGAACTAAAGCTAAATGAAGCTAAACTACTGCTAAACTAACTATTAGCAAGATGGGATGGATTCTTGATCCATTTACATTTATTTTTCCCTTATAATAGGGTAAAACTCCCTCAGAAGAAGAGAGAAATGAATTGGAACTCCATCATTTCTAACTGGAGTCTTCACTTTGATCTTTGAGTTCTTCCTTATTTAGTCTTCACCTGACTTCTCTTTGAGTGGACAACTGATGGATAGCTTCTAGTTAAGCACAAACAAACCTTAGTCCACAAGCAATTTGATCTGAGACTTCTTCTTCATGCAAAAATATTCTTCAGGCTAGCATAGACCAAAAATTCAGACCCTGACCTTTGCTTTGAAAACCAAGAGACCTAAAAGAACTAAGTGTATATGAAATTTACTTAGGCTCTCCAAAATTTTAGACCTTTGGATGTCGAAATTATAAGGCTTCAAAAAATGCCTAAGTGTCAAAATCCCTTATTGCAAAATTTGAGTAAGACCCCAAAATGAATAGTTAGTTAGGGAAGATATATGGAAGAGTATCTCGAAGCCTCTACACTATTTCTTGCACTTCTCCACTATCTAACTCTTGCCCATTACTCAGGCACTGTTTTTTTCTTTCTCTGGAGTCAATCAACTTGAAAGATATATGGACGAGCTTCCTAAAGCCTCTACACTATTTCTTGAACTTCTCCATAGTCTACCTCTTTCCCATTACTCAGGCACTACTCTTGTGAATTGTAACTCTATATAAATTAAATTACATATTAGGAATTATTATTCACATTCAAATAATAATGTGTATTTGAATAATTAAGGTAAAATGAGTTTTAATAGTAACTCACATAATATTAATGTGTATTAGAATAAGTGTTATTGAAGAAAGATGACTTAAAAAGATATTATCATTTTCCTACAAATTTTATGTTTTCTCTACGTAATTTATCAATATTGTATCTAAGCCATTTGATCTTGTGTTATGTGTTTCCAATCTCATTTCAAAACTTGTAGAGGCATGAGTCAAAATGAAAGGTGTTCAAACTCTTGTTCTGAGTGTTCAATTTTTGTTGCTGTGGGATTCATAATAGGCTATCTTGTTAATTTCTGATGAACTACAACTGATTGTATGTTTGAAGTCATTTTGATGATGATCAACTGAGTTAAAGATGTGATGATAAACATTAATTAGTTAAAGTGTTGTTATTAGTGTCAACTTATTTCATTATTATTATGGTAACAAACATCTATTATGAGTTAAATATCTGGAAGAAACAAAGTTTTTGTGGTCGGTAATTGAAGAGTTTTGTATACACCAAGTAACAGTGAAAACTGAGTAAATATTGTGTATACCGAGCACAGTGATAACCAAGTTAGGGATCACCATCACATCACGGTATTGACCGAGCAATAAAAATAAATTGAAGGATGACTAAAATGATGAGCTGGAAAATTGATGATTCTGAGGTAATTGATAAGATTTTTATGATGAGCAAATGACTATGAAAATTCAAGGATGATTGAATGAAATCAATGATGGAGATTAAGTAGAAAAAATCTAAAGGATGCAAATTAAATGCATTATGATGTCTATATCAAAGACAAGAGATTCATTAAGATGCACTGATCTGCATACATGCAAAATTTATGCATGACTGATCAAACTGGTTGATGAAAGAATCGAGCAATTCTGTAGACAACACTGAGTGACAAAGGAAAGAGCATTTACCGAGAAAAAAAATTATGAAGAATCTGAGGAATTGAAGTGAAAAATTTGA
The DNA here is from genome assembly GCA_018584345.1 of Thuja plicata. Lineage (NCBI taxonomy): Eukaryota > Viridiplantae > Streptophyta > Pinopsida > Cupressales > Cupressaceae > Thuja > Thuja plicata. Next base: position 1,984,227 of record MU226866.1, read on the forward strand.
TCAGAGGTATTATGTACTTAGCATAGATCTAAAAATCTACAAGCAGAGTTGTATTTGAATCAGATCATTACTATATCAATTTAACCATTGTTACAGATAAATCTCTTAACTGAGTAGGATGTGAAAGTCTTTATTATGACATTCAAATGAATGTTGAGGGTTTACTTGTTGACCCCGTGGTGAATGAATGGTCAATAGAGAAATGTTAGTGATAAATCCTCTAACCGAGTCACATTTAACAGTTTGCATTGTAATCTTTAACAGGGTTGGCTCTTAACCGAGCTCACTTCAGAATAGTGAAATAATTTGGGTTACCAGTCCCAGGTAGTTTTTCCCTTAGCAGGGTTTCCATGGTAAAAATCTATTTGTTAATGTGTATGATTGTTGTGGGTTGTTATTTTTACATTACACATTACTTAATCTACATTTATCAGTAATCATGATATTCTTTTACTACTACTCGATAGATGACTAGACAAATTGGTAACTAAAGTTTGAGATCACAGTCTATATCTCACCGTGTTGATTTACATGTTTCAAATTCTTGTTATATATATCTGAGAGGGTTTGGGTCTGTAGGATAACTGGAGCTAACTAATTCATTCCCCCTCTTAGTTATCTAACAATTGGTATAAGAGGATAGAGTGCTTAGTAGGAAAGTTTTAAAGGACATAAGCTAAATATCACAAGATGTATAAGAGAGACTCACCTAAGTTGAACTAGGATAACTTCTCAACATGGAAGAGTAGAATTAGATTATATCTCTCAGGGATTGGAGATGACATATTGCTATACTTGGATACTGAATTCATCCTACCTACTGGACCTTTTACTATTAATCAGATGAGAGAGAAACATGAACATAATACTATGATGGTAGAAATTGCTTCTTCACTAACTGATGCTGAATTTGAGGATATTAAGACATGTACATCAACCATGCAGATGCGGGACAAGATTATACAAGTTTATGGAGGAGATGGAAATATGCAAAGAGCTAAATATGAAAGTCTCTAAGGAAATTTTGATGACTTGAGAATGAAAGAACGAGAAAATATAACATAGTACAGTAATTGACTCAAGGATGTCATGAATGCTATTGGTGGAGCGGGTGGATTTATTGATGAAGACGCTATTATGAGTAAGATTCTTAGAATTTTTTTTCATATTTATTCTATTAGAGTCTCTACAATACATGAAACGAAAGCAGCACCTAGAAACAATTTTAGTTTGATATCCTTGTCAGTAGACTGATTTAATCTTAGCTGAACAATTTTGACAATAATGTTGTTCCTACTGTTGAATCTACATTTATGTCCTCTCTAAAAATTAGTAAAACTGGTAACAAACACATGAAAATAAATGGTCCAGTAACAGTGATAGTGATAATAAAGAACTTGATGAACTTGAAGCATTAATGGCTCAAAGATTTCACAAAGGTAAAGGAAGGTATAAAGATAAACTATCTTTGATATGCTTAAATTGTAAATAAATTGGACACTTTGCTGCCAGATTCCCAAACAGAAAAAGTGATGAAAGATATGAAAGATCTAGTGACAAAAGGGATGATCGAGAATATAGAAGCAACCGATAGTAGGATAGAAGGAGTAACCGAGACTACAAAGACAAAGGAAAAAAGGCATGTTACATTACTGAAGATAAAAATAAAGATACTGACACTGACACTGAGAATTTATTTGTGATGATTTCACTAACTTCTGTAATGAGTATGGAATTAAGAGACAAGTCTTGGCACCGATAACACCACAGCATAATGGGATTGTTGAAAGAAGAAATAGATCAATTTTAGATTGTGCTAGAATAGTGATGATTGAAAAGAATGTTGCACAAACATATTGGAGGGAAGTTGTTAGTATTGTTGTATACACACTTAACTAAGTATAACTGAAGAAATATACAAACAAGACACCTTATGAATTATGGTATGGTTATACACCTAATCTGAGTTACTTTAGAATATTTGGAAGTCAATGCTATATTTTGAAAGATAAAATAAATTGAAAATTTGACTCATAAGGTGATGAAGGAATATTTCTAGGATATTCTACTAATACAAAAGCTTATAAATGTTTGAACAAGTCTTCTAACAAGATCATTGAAAGTGAAAATGTAAGAGTTGATGAATATGCTTAGAAAAATGAAGAGGAAAGAAAAAAGAACAAAAATACTACAGTATATTTGTTTACATTAAATAACTTGAAAATATTCTTGAGAAAATACCTAATTTTACCCAGAAACATGGTAATGTTACTGAGCATCAGGATGCACCAAATGAGAATTAGGAAGATATTGCAACTAAAGATCATGATCCTATCCCAACTGAAGAACATAATGAAGAATAAAGAATTGAACCTGTACTTGCAAAATATGTAAGAAGAAATCATCTATAGAATCATATTTTTGGAGATAAAAGAGCTAGCATGATTACTCAAAGTAAGTTGAATAACAACACATGTTTGATTTTTGAATTTGAACCTAAAACTGTTAGAGATGCACTTGAAAATGAAGAATGGATTAATCCAATGAATGAATAAATTGAGTAGATACAAAAAAAAACATGGAAATTAGTACCAAGACCGAGTGATAAGAATGTCATTGGAACCAAATGGAAATTCAAAAAAAATTGAATGAGATAGAGATGTAACCAGAAATAAGGCAAGATTAGTATGAAAAGTGTATGCACAAGAAGAAGGTGTTGACTATGGAGAAACTTTTACACCTATTGCTAGACTTGAAGGATTTAGAATATTACTTGTGTATTATTCATACAAAGGATTCAAAGTATATCAGATGGATGTTAAATCTACATTTCTGAATGGAATATTGGAAGAAGAGGTATACATTAAACAACTTGAAGGTTTTGTTGATCCTACTCAAGAAAGCATGGTATGTAAGTTACACAAAGCATTATATGGACTAAAACTAGTATCGAGAGCATTGTATGAAAGACTACACTCCTATCTTATCAGTAAATTGGATTTGTTAGAACAAGTGATAACAACAATTTGTATTTGAAAGGAGGAAATAATGATAAAACTCTTATTGCTAAAATTTGTGTTCATGATATTATATTTGGAAGAAATGATAAGTTATGCAAATCATTCACTGATGAAATTAGGAAATAAGTTGAAATGTCAATGTTTGAAGAGATCAAATTTTTATTGGCTTACAAGTTTTACAACAAGATGAAGGCATCTACATTCCTCAATCCAAATACATCAAGGAAGTATTGAGGACATTTAGAATGGAAGAATGAAAACCAGTCGGAATACCTATGGTTACTAGATGCAAATTGACAAAATAAGATAAGACAACCGATGTATATAAGACATTGTATAGATCTATGATTGGAAAATTCATTTATGATGTACACACAAGACCAGACATTGCACTCGCAGTTGGTATTGTAGAAAGATTCTCTGCTAATCCTAAAGAAACACATTTGACTCTTGTAAAGAGAAATTTTAGATACTTGAAGAACACTAGAGATTATGGATTGTGGTACAAGAGAGAAGGAAAATTTGACTTGAAATTTTACATAGATGTTGATTGGGGTGGGAACATTGATGATAAAAAGAACACTACTGGTGGAGCATTCTTTGTGGGAGATAGATAAGTTACTTGGACAAGAAAAAAGAAAGGATACATATCCCAGTCAACTATAGAAGCAGGATATGTTGCTTCTACTACAAATTGTTTGAACGTTGCATGGATAAAACAACTTTTGAAATGAATGAATGAAGAGATCACTGGCCCAATTGTAGTTTATTGCGATAACACTAGTGGAATAAATATTTCAAAGAATCTGGTGATTCTTGCAAAAACAAAGCATATATCTATAAAATATCAGTACCTGAGGGAATAAGTACAAGAAAAACAAGTTACACTAGAATATGTACAATCAAAAGAACAACTAGCTAACATGTTCACTAAACCCTTACCAAAGGATACATTTGAGTACTTAAGGAATTGACTAGGGGTTCGTCCCTTGTCTATCGATCACTAAGCTGACTAGGAGGTTACATCAATGTGTACGTAATTAGAATATCAATCATGTTGATGTAAAGCTGAACTAGACTAAAAAAGACATATCAGTACACTGCAAGGTACTTACACTACTGAATCGAAAACTAGAAATATTCTTTGGCTAATGAAGAGTTGTATATTTATTTTTGGAATTGTTGTCAAAGGGAGAGAAGATTAAATGAAATATCTATCCACTACAAGGGAGAAAAGGAGAAAAGAGAAAGGGATAGAAATGACATATCTATCTATTTTAAGGAGAGAAGATATGAGAAGATTCCATAACAAAAAAGTTAAATCTGCAGAAAGAATTTGCATGGTGAGTTTTTAATGCTGAAACATATTATATATCAAGTTAGGGAGTGCTACAACATTTTGGATATATTTTTAGAACAAAAGTTTGGTATTTCATGGAATTTAAGTATTGCATATTTCATATTGTGTTTCCATCAATGCCAAAGGGAGAGATTGATAAACTACAACTGATTGTATATTTGAAGTCATTTTGTTAATGATCAACTGAGTTAGAGATGTGATGATAGACAGTAATCAGTTAATGTATTTTCATTGGTGTCAACTTATTTGATTATCATTATGGTAACAAACATCTATTATGAGTTAAATATCTGGAACAAACAAATTTATGTGGTCGGTAATTGAAGAGTTCTGTATCCACTGAGTTATAGTGAAAATTGAGTGAATATTATGTATACCGAGCCCAGTAATAACCAAGTTAAGGATCGTTGGCACATCACGGTATTCACCCAGCAATAAAAAGAAACCGAAGGCTGACTAAAATGATGAGTTGGAAAGTTCATGATTCCGAGGCAATTGATAAAATTTTTTATGATGATCAAACGATTATGAAAATTCCAGGATGGTCGGACAAAGAAGATTGAAACATATTTTTGTCACAACTGTCGAGGAAGGTTTAAGCGGTAAAATCAATGATGGATATTAAGAGGAAAAATATAAAGGATGGAAATTGAATGCATTATGATTTCAATATAAGAGATAAGAGATTCATTATGATGCACTGATGTCATACATGCAAAATTCATGCATGATAGATCAAACTGGTTGAAGACAGAACCAAGCAATTCTGCAGACAACATCGAGTGACAAAGCAAAGGGCATTTACCGAGAATAACAAAGTATGAAGAATTAGAGGAACTAAAGTGAAAAAATTGATCAGAGGTATTATGTACTTATCATAGATCTAAAAATATGCAAACAATTTTTTTTTTTGAATCAGATCATTATTGTATCAGTTTAACCATTATTACAAATAAATATCTTAACCGAGTAGGATGTGAACGTCTTTATTATGACATTCAAATGAATGTTCAGTATTTTCTTGTTGACCCCATAGTGAATGATTTTTCAAGGGAGAACTATTAGTGATAAATCCTCTAACCAAGTCACATTTAACAGTGTGCATTGTAACCTTTAGCATGGTTGTCTCGTAACTAAGCTCACTTCAAAAGAGTGAAATATATTGGGTGACAGGTCCTCGGGTGGTTTTTCCCTTAGCAGGGATTCCACGTTAAAAATATGCGTGTTAATGTGTATGATTGGTGTGTATTGTTATTTTTTATTTACACATTACTTAATCTACATTGATCGGTAATCACAATATTGTTTTACTCCTACTCGGTAGATGACTAGACAACTTGGTAACTAAAGTTTGAGATCACAGTTTACATTTCACCGAGTTGATTTATATATTTGAAATTATTTTTATATACATCTTGGAGAATTTGGGACTATAGGATAACTGAAGCTAACTGATTCACGTCCCTCTCAGTTATCTACCAATTTCATTATGAAATTTAAAATTTTAAAATGTTTTGGAAAGCTAATGATAAGGTGAATAAAAACCAAAAATATTTTTACAATGTTGTAAGTATAAAATAAATAGTTTGATGCAGAAAGTAGAGAAAAAAAAAGAAAAAAAGACATGATTATTATTGTTGCATGTTCAATTTCAATGCTAGGTGCCACTCTTTGATGTCTTTGTTCCAAAGTGGTAAAGTCATGATATATTATGGAAGTTCTTGTTTGGATTAATGGGAAGTATGTATTGAGAGGGGAGGGGTGAATTAGTACCTCTAAGACATTTTGTATCCTTTAATCAATTAACCTTTGTAGTCAATTGTACATCCATTTAATCTGATCTACTCTATCTTGATATGAGTTATATCAATTCATAACATTTAGATACATGTGAATCCTTAATAGAAACATTCATGAAAGTAATTGACACATAACACAAGATATGATATAGCAGAAAATTCTTGTTAGGAAGTAACAACTGTGGTGGGGATGGCACACAAAAAATATTCACTATCTGTAGATTGGAAGGGGCCGGTTAAGGCTTACAATTTTGATCACTTATGATGATCTATCTTGTTAGGAGTATCAATGGAGACCTATTAAATTCTACTCTATTAGGAGCTTTAGAAACACTGTTAAGTGAGCACTTGGTTAAGAGATTTATTATTGGACTAGTAAATACACCTTCCTTGAAAAGATTTTTACACTTTTCTCCACTTGTTAGAATGATAGAAAATTACAAATTGACCTGGTAAATGAAATCTCCTATTGCTAATACAGATTCAATTTAGTTTACATGAAAAATATTATGACCTAATTGTGATTGAATAATACCTCTAATTATTGGTTTCCTCTGTTCTTGGTTCTGATAACCAAATCCTCCTTTTGTTGTTCTTGTTACTAAAACTCTCATTCTAATCCATAGATGTGCTCATACACTTTGTTCATCTTCTACTCATTCTTCACATCATCTATTCATACATACATAATAAATAATGATTGCATCATCTATTTATAGATAGACTGACATCATCAAGTTTTGATAAAAAATAATGTTAACCCTAAGATCAGGTTTACAACTTGTACCTAGATCTCCTAGTCTATGATTTTTAAATTAGTTAGATTGATTAAAGAATGTACATTCATGTATCTTATCCCTAAAAAAATTTCTTTAAAACAAATAAATATCCTATAAATAGAATACACTTTCTTTACCTGACATGGAAGTCAGATCCACTTTTTGCCGGCTGCAACTGACTTTCGGTTCCATTTTTTGGTCATGCTTGACTATCCTTCAGTTTTTTCTTATCGATTGCACTTAAACTGTCTCATCAGTCTACACTGTATCCTACATGTTAGGTTCCTCTATTGGGTTCCTCTTTATGTTTATGATTTGGATTTTTGGTTTACACACTAAGTTGTGTCGTTGGTATTCTGTGTACCTAGTTTTCTTCAGTGATCTCTATCAATCTGATCTTCAGTTTTCTCTATCCTTTCTTTCTAAGTATGCTTACCGAAAGTGTTTTTTGCATACTAATAGAAAATTAATGTCATCAATATCCCCCTTTGACATTAGTATCAAAAACTGATATGTGCAAAATACTAACAAAATGTTAAGTATATACAACATATATAATCCTTAGTCATTTAATGACTACCCCTATGTATGTGACGGTATATCCGTACATAAGATATTTTTTACTTCTCCATATCATTTTCCCCTTATAACTATACCATATACATATCTTATTTACCATTTTCTCATCTAAATGAATGAATGTACATATCATCATTTTCTTTTTTTATTATTTTGTAATATTCATTTTCCCCCTTTTTTAATATTAAGGGAAAAGGTCTTTACCTTAGAGTTTATCAAAAATATGGGAATGTGAAGACTTCACGTCTTCCATAATTTTCTCCCATTGTTCTTTGAGGTTCTCCAGAGCCATGTGCTCGAGTTTGATCATTGAGTCCATGTCATAGATGTTTTCAGCTACAGACATCTCAGGAGTTGCTATCAGTTTCCTTGCTGAACCATTATGTTGTTGGAGCAGTGTAAGGTTTGGTAGAATTTGAGCTTAGAGCTTGGTTAATTCTTCCCAAAAATGTGTCTCTGCCTCCCATAGCTCCTTCCTTAACCTTTTTATCTCAATTATCTTTTCATAATGTAGCTTAACTACATTGTCTCCATCTATGGTTAATCTCTATGCACTATTTGCTAGATCTTTATCCAACTTTGCAATGTTGTCACTATTCTCTTTAGTGAACTTTTCTATTGTGTTCAATTTTTGAATCAAGGTTATAGCTTCATATATGATTGGATCTAATTCAGTGATGAATTTTGATAGCTTTACCTTATTGATTGCCACTTCTTGGCTGATGTTCTCAATGAGCTTTTTGGTACTTTAGCTTGTCTCTCTCCTCTATTGCCTTCTCAACATCAATATTTTGAGTTCTTACTACTTCAGTTAGAGTAGCTAGTTGATCAAGTATTGGCTTTTTTTTATCAATATCAACATCGGGCACAATTTGATGTAATATGTCTCGTGTTGTCCCTAGTACCATGGAGTCCATGTGACATTTCTTCAACTTCACCTACAATGCCTTTCTCTGGCATATCTCTCCATATTCCTGTAATGCTTCAAAGTCAAGTGTAGATGGGTCACACTTTTCTATTTTGATAATTTCATCCAATGTGACTTCCATCTTATTTTTATTTGATTTCTTCTTCTTCTTCTGATATTCACTAGAATGTAGTACCATTGTCATTTTCTCTGCTTTCTCAATTGCGCTTGATGAAGTGACCTGTTGTGCTTCTTTATGCTGCTTGGCATCAGTGTCATCTTGTCGGGTTTCTGCAGATGTCTCCACATTCACGTTCACATCGTTGGTAGCACACTTGTCAGTTTCCTAAAGAGTACCATCTTTAGGTTTGTATCCTTCATCAGTGTCCTTTTATTCACTAGTATTTGTTTCTGCATTCTTGTCTTGTGGGTCTGCATCTTTTTCTCTATATCCTCTAGTAACCTTATTAGTATTGGTTACATCTTGAGTGGCTCTGATTTCTTTCTGACCATCAGTGTTACCTTTCTTTTCTTCTTCCCCTTCATTTTTGGGAGTTTACTTTTCAGGTGACTTGCTTGATTCTTGCATGATATTGATAGCTTGTATCAATATTGGCAACTTTAATGTAATGTTCACCTGTGCAGTATCAATTATTGTGTATTGCTCATTGGTTTTGTCTATTTTAGCAGTGATGTCTTCATCTTTATTCACTTCCTCTACTAGGTCATTGGTAATGTTAATGACATTAGTATCCACATTTGTGTCTGGCCATGATTCATCTGCAACTTCTACAGTCTTGTTTCTGGTTGTATCATCCTCTTCTTTGTCTAATTCAATAGATGTGTAATCTTGAGTTACCTTGTCAACTTCTTGTTGTTGAAATTCTTTGTCAGGGCTTACCTCCTTAGTAGGTCTATTCATTATCTTACACCATTTCTTGTAGCTACCGTGTTCAAGTTATATTAACCTGCCTTCAAGAAATTTGTATGCTCTCAGCTTTGGTGAGAACTCCTTTTTGTGTTTCTCCATCATTTAATCTATCTCTTCCTTCTTAGATTCAGGTGACATGACAGTAACAAATACTCTTTCCTTAATCTCTTTCTCATTTTTCAAATAAAATGTCCACCTAGAGTAAAGTCTGTGCAATAGTTCTGTTGGTACATGACTACCTTCAAATTGCATTGGTACATATTTGAAGTTGTACATTTTAGCTATGATGACGTCCTCAATTTTATTTTGATCTTCTGGATTTAGTTTCATCCATTTTATAATTTTTGAATCTGTAATAGATCCAAAATTTACAATATATACAAAAATGTCATCAATAGTTTCAGGTTCTCTTACCTTGACATTCTCTACCTCTATGGCTTCATCCTGCTTGGTATCTTCAATATCCTCTTAGGTCCTGATGAATTTCCTTCCTCTTTTGTTTTGTCCTCTCTTCGGTGCGTAAGCTTTCCTCTTGTATGTGCTTACCTTACCTTTCTTTAAAGGTGAAGGTGTAGAATCCTATGATGTTTGGCTTCTTGTCCTAGAAGCAGCCATTGTTCTTGGCTTCTTAGATGGTTGAGGAGGTGGTGAATATGACTATGTTTCCTCAAAGTCATCTTTTTCCTCATCTTTACAGATAGATAATTATTCTTTGGTTTCGTCCTCTTGTTCAACTTCTTCATCTTGCTCAATTTCTTCTTCTGTTGTTGATAGAATCTTCTTGAGATTCTTGACTATCTTATCCTTTTTCTTGACTATTTTATTTACAACTAGGAACATTTTATTCCTATCTTTGCCTCTTCATATGTACCAAACCTTGTTTGTTTCTTATCCAGTGGTTCATTAATTAAGGCATCAATTTCCTTAGTTACAAGATCAATGTTGATTTCATATTCCAATGGTTGTAACCATACTATCCTTGGTACAACATGTTTGATGTAAGTATTATCCATATCAACCATGAAGCATATCTCATCCTTATATTTTTCAATGAGTTTCTTAGGGATTCTTACCCTCTTTTGCATTCGGTCTTTGAATACATTGAAGTATTCATCCATGACTGTCTCAAATTTATCTCCCAATGTAGCTATGTGCTCACTGATTTGCATGGTGACCGGTTTGGTGCTGTCCCATTTCACATCTCCTACTAATGGGAATTTTTCTTGAAAATAAAAGAAGATACACATTATTAGTTAGTCAAACTTACACGTGTTTGACTTCACATTCCTAATAGTCTTCAGATTGTCTTTTAACTGGTTCAGGAGTAGTTCAGATAAGTCCAATTGTGTACCCTTCTTCTCAATCTTATACGCTGTGTCCGCTACACCTGATGCTATTTTTTTCAATCTACTTGCTTGGAAGAATTTATAGCCTAGAACACAAGCACCGAACTTGATCTCATCGTCACTTATTGTGGTTACTTTCAAACCTCTGCCATCTCATTTGGCTCCTGTCATCTTTTCGGTCTCAGCCCTTGGTGGATGCTTGAGTGCCTTTACTTTTTCGGTTATGGGGTAACCAGTGACTACATGGATGACATCTCGGGTTATTTCCTTCGGTTCATCCAACCATAACTTTTTGTTATGCATTCTTCTCAGCACTAACTGAATCCATTTAGTTTTGAAGACTTTCAGGAATATTAGGGTATTGGTGAGCCTTTTTAATTCAATATGCTTGTGTTCATATTTTAGTGTCCCATCTTGGTTGCATAGCTTCTTATAAGCTTCTTCAACCTCTAAACTTACTATCTCTCCTATCTTGTAGTGTATGAAAGATCTAACAGCTTCCACGAGTAAAACCCTAGCTGGAATGCATGAGAAAGCTCCAACATCGTCATGTTGTGAAGCAACCTCAAGATGGATCTTGTAATTATTTTCCTCACATGCCGTGTTATTTATGATTTTGTATTCCTCTTTCTTTGTGTTCTTAGATTTCAAGGTTCTTGAAGTCGAGGCCATTTTTAGTAATTTAGTGCTTCCTTCAAAATGCGTAAGAACAAAGTTGTCAGTTTAACTTACTATTTACTATAGAAAAGATCTCTAAAGTGCTCTAGACTGTTGGGTGTCAAGTTATGGTCGCTCTATGATTCCTTTGCTCTTTGCCCAAAAATTGTTCTTCGTCGCTATGCTCTACGTGTCGTGAAAAAATGAGTTTTTCTAATGCCCTATTTATAGATGTTTACCTAAAATGCATACCATCAATGCTTACCAACTCCTTGATGTATGAAGACAGAGTTCATCGGTAATGACTTTACTTTCAGTGACATGACATTTTAGAGTAGTCACCATGCCACTTGCTTTTACCAATGGGTTTCGGTATCATAGATAACTTGTTCACTTTGTTTTTTTATTGACGAGGTTCGATTTATACTTTAGCAACTTTTCTTTCTTATGTTAGCTGACACATATCGGTAAGTGTAGGTAGTAATAGCTTTGAGTGTATACCGATAGTTTTCTGTATGAATACGAGATAGCATAGTTATCACAGATTTCAACAAGTAATACCATTATGCATCTTTCTTATGCTAATTTGGTATTATATCTACATATATTATGGAATTGATGTAAAACAATAGCTTGGGGTAATGTCATTCCATACTTACTTGTTCTTCTTAGGTGGGGGTGGTGATGTCACTAGATCCATTGGATGGGGTGTCACCATTTGCAGTGCTTGGTCTAGTTTCACCATTGCTTGAAGCTTTTCTCCACATTTTGTCTCTATCTCTCCAGATATCTTCGATGGTGTTTCCATTGGGATATGTGCTTGTCTCTGTCATTTCATCTCTATAGTATTTCTTGAGATGACCAACTTTGTGACAGTGTACGCATGCCATTCTGGGGTTTGTCTAGCCTCTAGGCTTTCTAGTCCATTCTCTCATACAGTTTGCAGCAATGTGACCATATCTTCCACATGCTATACAATTTGTCCAAGTATTGTAGTCCCATACATACTGATTACCGACTCTCTTCAGTTGATAGGGATTTTCTTGACCTTTAGGCTTCCATGCTTGCCTTTTTTCTAGCATTCAAGAGTTTTGTACCCATTCATTTTGCATGTAGGAGAGTATTTGTCCATGTAGGTTTCCTTCTTTGATTGTTTCATCTCAGACTTACATCCATATGCTTTATGTCCTTTCTTGTTACATTTATAACAGAATCCTATGAATGAAGATTTAGATTTAGGAATACCTTTCATTTTTCCTCTACATACATTTGATGTATGGCCTTGCTTTCCATAGTGATTTCATGTTAGCTTTCTTGGTCTTGGATTTTCATAGACATTCTTTGGATTAGTTTAATTTGATGATTCTCCATTCTTGATAAAACCTAGACTGTTGTTGTTGTTGACTCTTTGTTGTCCTTCAAGAAAATAATCCATTCTTTTATTGCTTTCTTTAGCCTTCTTGATAATTTCATTATGTTGTTTCTGAATTCTTATTTCATGTTTCAAATATTGATTTTCATCCCTCAGTTCACCAATAGCTTCTATTCTTTCATTGAGTTCAACATTTATTCTGTTTTCTTCTTGACTCATAAGAATAATCTGATTTGTAATCTCATAGTGATGCTTTGTAAGTCTTCGTATCTCAGACTCTTTTTCTTGTAGCTTTTCTATTAACTTACTTCTATCATCAATAGCTACTGTTCTTTCTTGTTCAGCTTGCCTAGCATTGTCAATGACATCAATCATCCTTATGATCTGTGTCTCTTGACCAATTTGCAGAGATTTAACTTGTCTAGCCAGATGTAGATTGATTTCAGTTAGGCTTGTAATGCTTTCTTCTAGCATATCTGATGCTTTCCTTGTAGTTTATCCCAAAGACTCAAAGAAATATGGAATCTCTTCCTCATGATAATCTATCTCATTACAATGAGATGCCATATTCTTTCTTTCATCCAACAACTATCTCATGTTGATTCTAGCTTCTTTATACTGTTCATAGAACATATGAATTTAAAGCTTTTTATTCTCAATATTTTTATCATGTAATTCTCCATTATATGATCTTTTCTCTTAAGCCTTTAATATTTCCAAGAAGAGACTTATCTCTGATACCAATTGTTGGGATTAATGGGAAGTATTTACTGAGAGGGGAGGGGTGAATCAATACCTCTAAATTTTTTGTATCCTTTAACCAATTAACCTTTGTATTCAATTGTACATCGATTCAATCAAATCTACGCTATCTTGATGTGAGTTATATCAATTCACAACATTAAGATACATGTGAATCATTCATAGAAACATTCATGAAAGTAATTGACACATAAAAAAAGATATGATATCGCAGAAAACTCTTGTTAGGAAGTAAAAATTGCAGTGGGGATGGCACCCACAAAATCTTCACTATTTGTAAATTGGAAGGGGCCAGTTAAGGCTTACAATTTTGATCACTTCTTATGATCTACCTTTTTAGGAGTATCAGTGGAGACTTGTTAAAGTCTACTCAGTTAGGAGCTTTAGAAACACTGTTAAGTGTGTACTCGGTTAAGAGATTTGTTGTTGGATTGTTAAATCCACCTTCCTTGAAAGGATTTTTACACTTTGCTCCACTTGTTAGAATGATAGAAAATTACAAATTGAACTAGTAAATGAAATCTCCTATTGCTGATACAGATCAAATTTAGTTTACATGAAAATAATTATCACCTAATTGTGATTGAATAACACCTCTAATTATCAGTTTCCTCTATTCTTGGTTCTAATAACCAAATCCTCCTTTTCTTGTTCTTGCTCTTGAATTTCTCAATCTAATCCATAGATGTGCTCGTATGCTTTTTTCATCTTCTCCTCTTTCTTCACATCATCTATTCATCCATACACTTGTTTTATCTGACATGGAAATCAGATCCACTTTTTGCGGGCTACAACTGAATTTTGGTTCTGTCTGTTAGTCATGCTTGACTATCCTTTGGTTTTGTCTTGTCAGTTGCACTTAAATGATCTCATTAGTCTACAATGTATCCTGCATGTTCGGCTCCTCTGCCAGGTTCCTCTTTGTGTTTCTAATTTGCATTTTTTGTTTACACACTAAGTTGTTTCATTGGTCTTCTTTGTGCTTAGTTTTCTTTGGTGATCTCTATCAGTCTAATCTTAAGTTTTCTCTATCCTGTCTTTCAATGTATGCTTACCGAAAGTGTTTTTTGCATACTAATGGAAAATTAATGTCATCAGTTCTTTGGCTATGTATGACTCCTATGTGAAGTTGCACACTAATTTTGGATAGAAGCCATGCGTTAGATTTTCCTTATAACTTTGAGTTGTATGCAACTATTTTTTATGGGCTGTGTAGAATTGTTGAAGGCATATCAAGAAGATGTTTCATTTTTGTTGTGTATTCTATGCTTTAAAGTAATATGAGTATAATAAATAAACATATTTTATTTTCATCAACAATTTGGTTAGAATTAAGAAGTAGGGTTTGCGACATAAGGATACATTCTACTATGTTTTCATAGATGCTACATAAGAAATGAAGCTCATTGATTTGATGTAATCTAAAATGGGAAGCCCAAGGTTTTGAATGTCAAGCATCATAAAATTGGGGATAATATCAAACTTTCCATATATCAAATCAATGATTAGCTAGAACATTTTGGAAATATATGAGTGGATTGAGAAGGATTGAAGACCTTACATTGCAAATAATATTCAAGTTCAAATTTAAATAATGAGTCCTTATGTTCTAAAAACTTTGTCACAAAATAATAAAAATTTCCATTTTAGTTCACTCCAGACATTCTAGTTTAACAAAATTATAGATTGTACCTATATTAGAATTTAAAAATTAAGTCATTAGCATGAGTCCAAAATTGAGTTGAATTAACAATTTCACTATTTTAGAGCTTAAACTTTACACAACTTTGAAATCCTAGGGTAAATTTAGGGTCCAAGACCATAAATCCCTCATTGTTAATTTAAATTACCGAACAATTCATTTTGATGCATTCTGGAGTAAACATGGGCACACAATTTATACTTGTGGTTGTTTTACATTGAATAAGGGGGTAAACAGAGTGACTCAGGGTATGGCCTTGATGTGTAAAATTTAAGAGTGGGTGGGGTTGTTGAGAAACCTCTCTATTTTTATAACTTCAAACATCAAAATTTATAACAAAGCCCTAACTGACCCTAGCCACTCTTTACAGCCCCCGCAGGCGCCATACAAGACATTTAATGCGACCCCAAGCTAATACAAACCAATAACTATTTATAAATATAACCTAATTTCAAAATCAGTAAGACATCAACAGTAATTTAACTTAATATTCAATGAATTTACAAATTCAACAAAATATCTCCCCAAATTCTTCTTAACACACGAGAAATTGATCATCTAAACTCCAAATTTTAAACATATTTGAAGATGGGTGAAAAGATTGCATACGTGCCTATGATTCTTCTACCATGCCTTTCACTCTTATGCAAAATGACCACGAGCGATGCTACTAGAATTTTTTGCATACAATTACGATATTTTGCTACTTCACACTGATAACCCAATTCAAAAACAAGGTGCAACTAAAACTAATTTTTCTTCCAATTAATGTACATGAGCACCGCAAGATATAGAGAGAAATTACATAATTTACGTCGATAATGGGGCTGAAGTGAATGTGCCAATTTATAAACTAGTTTGAATTCTTGCTTCCAGTTTGAGAAAAGTAGGCAGCACAACACTCTCTACAAAACCATTTGACAAAACTGGGTGTGACACAGAGTGTGAGAAAACCATGAAGCATGAGATGATAAATACATATGCACGTATTGTCGCGAGTCCGCTCTAGAGGAAAATTCTATCGACTGAAGATTAGACCGCTCTGGAGGAAAAGCCTATGGGCTTAATAATCTTCAGCAAAGACACTGTTCATCCAAAAAATCACATTTATTTATTGGTCAAATTATTTGTGTTAGTTCCTATGATAGTTTTTTGAATGTTTTGAATCATCTCTATAACCTACATCTAAGAATGAGTTAAAAGAGAATGGAAAAATATAAAATTTTAATACATTTTTCTGGAGAAATTACAATCATAATTTACATATAATCCATTAAAAAATAAGATATTTATTTATTAGACAATCTCATCAATATCAATAAATGGCAGAGCGATGGCAGAGTAGTGATAGGTGAAGCAGCTGACATGATTGGAACCAGAACATCCAGGGCCACAATCAGGGATTTTTTTAGTGGCGATTCTTCACCAATTGGTGAATATGTCCCGTTGGGTGTATAGAATTTGGCAAAAAAATGCATAGTGTACTGTTTGACCGGTTCGCCCAAATTTTATAAAAAACACGTTAATTGGTCAGGTTGTTCACCACTATTTGCATGTAATTTCACTACGGTAGTGGGGTTGTTTTTTCCATTTATCTATTGTATATTTACTATTATTCACCACAGGATTAAGGAAGGGGTATTTATCAAGGATCGCCATTCACCAAAGTCCCATTATCCCAAGTTAAAATTTTATTTGCACTAGGACCCAATTTGCCATGCATCATAATTCACCGTGTCCCAAATTCTCACCCTATTTGCCTAGTCAATTACTTGGAATTACGCGGGGTTCACCAAATATTAGTTGTTATCATATGCAAACATCATCCCCTTTCGCCAAAATTTGAAATAAGCATTTGTATATAAGGATAGTTTCAAGAGATTTAGGAGTACAAAAAATCAGTTGATTTTGAGCTAACAATTGCGATCGGTAGCGAACCGGAAAGACTACGTGTCCTTAGTATCTTATAATTATTCAAGTAAAAATTTATTGCAGCCTTAGTTTGTTGGAGATGTCACATTCAAAGTCTAACAGGAAGAGGTCTATTGAAGGTGGAGAATCTGGAGATGTCCAAGAGAGGCCAACGAAATGCAGAAAAATATCTTCATTCTTTAGCGGGGGCAGACACAATGGTCATGGTGTTGGTCAAAGTGAGGAAGGTACGTCATCAGAGGAACCTGTACAAATTTGAGGTTATCAACTTACATAGGAGTCTATTCAACAAACTAGGGAACCTAAAGTTGCGGAACCTGATATCTCTCATGAAGATGACCTTGAAGATGAATTTCAAGTAAATAACCAGTACCAGGATGAATCGATCAACTTCGGTGATGATGATTTTTCAATTAATAGTAACACTAAAGGGAGAGGAAAATCAAAAGAAAAAATAGATCGTCAATGGGAGATGTCTAGGAGATTTAAATTTTATTGGGCGGCAAAGTATCCATTCATTGAACCCATGGACAATCCAATTGTAGGTGAGCCGCTAGTAGAATGCAGATGTACGATTTGTAGTTGGAAGTATAAAAAAGAAAAGCGGTTGCAGCTTAAATTGGACACCATAGAGAAACATATTGGTAAGGTTTACGAAACCTCAACTGTAGATGGAAGTGAAATAAAAGTGGTAAGATATAAAACAAAGGAGCAATGTCAACATCAAAGGAATGCTGAGGAATATTATTTGTTTCAAAAATTTAAGACAAAGCCTGGTGAAGTTCAAGGTTCTATTAATGCTATTTTTGCAAAAGAAAGTGAAGTAGAAGAACGCGGAAAAGCTGTTCAATTAAGTAATGTTTTCCATATTTTGAGCAGAGGGCGTCCAATGACAGAATATCCAGAAATGAGTGGTTTGTTACACTTTCTAAAAGTTCCTAACTATCCTATCACTCATTGGTCAATAAAAAATGGATGGGAATGGGCAAGTTGTATTGCCCAGGTTGAAATAGAGGATGTACAGAGAAAAATAAAAGAGTCAACCTTTATTGCATTGTCCTTAGATGAAGTTATGGCAATAGATAATACGTCGTGGGTATGCATGCATGTTTATACTATACAGAATAATTTCCGCCAACCACATCTACTAACTGTTGCAAAATTGAGGGACAATGTGACATCAGAAACTTTATTTCAATTAGTAAAGAGCAATTTAATTGAATATGGAGCTATGGATGAATTGACAATAGAGAAGAAGTTGATCTGTGTTGGAGCGGATGGAGCTTCAGTAATGCAAGGTCAAAGGAATGGTCTCTGCACAAAGATGCAAGCTTCTTGTTTACCATATGTTGTTGGGATTCACTGTATGGCCCATAGGATGAATCTTTCTTTTAGAGTTGTGAAGAAGTTTCCTTTAGTAAACAAGGTTGAAGATATAGTAAGAGAGTTGTACTCATATTTTTGTCGAAGTCCCAAATGTTTTAGGGAATTTCAGCACTTTGCTGATGGAATTACCAATGGAAACAAGCTTCAAAAAGATGTTGATACCAGATGGGTCTCTCTGGATGGGCTAGTGCATCGAGTTTTTTCCGAATATCAATCTTTGATTGGACTTATGTATGAAAATTGTGACAATGCAGAAAATTAGAGATGTGGCGACCTGCTTCAAAGTTTAAGCAATATAGAGACACTTTTGACTTTAGCATCTCTTCTTCCCATGCTAGAAGAAATGACATTCATTATGAAAAAAAACCAGCAAAGAGCCATGTATATTGTAGAATATGCTACTTTGCATAAAATGTCATGCCAAGTCCTCGATAATCTTTATCGAAATGACCCAAATTTATCCGATGAAAAATTTCATCACTGGAGGAAACTAATAGATTTGGACAATCCTAAAAATTATTTAAAGATCGTTGAAAATGGAGATTTATGTGTTTGTGTAAGGGGATTTCAGATACCAATGTACTATAGTGCCCCAAAGAAGCGAGCTACAAGAGTTACAAGGGAAGAGTTTACCAAGATCGTCGAGTCTATAGCAGCTGATGCAAGGGACATAGCCTATAAATTTTCCTCTAAAATAAGATCCTGATTCCCATATGAATAACTTCTTGAGGCCATGGCAATTGTGTTTCCTCAATATTGGCACTTAAACTCTAAGGAAGATTATCGTAATAGGCTGTTGACTTTGATAAAGGAGTTTTGCAAATCTGTAGAATTCAATGGAGTGACTATCAATGGAATTTTAGATGAAGGTCTTCTTAGACAACAATCAAGCACTTTTGCAAGGACTATGAAGCATCAATATCAATTAATGAATAACCCACATGCAGAGGGCTTGGCAACAAGGCTTTGGACAGAACTAAAACAGAGCACAATGTTGCGTGATGAAATTTCAGAGTTCTTCAAGCTTGCTGATTTTTGTCAAACCATGATATTGGGTTCGGTGGAGGATGAGAGAGTTTTCAGTGCTTTGGGCTTCCTAAAAACAAAGCTAAGAAACAAACTAGACAAGAATTTGGAATCATGCTTAAGGGTCTACACATCTAGATATATGTCATTACTTTTCCTTATCAAAAAGCAATCGAAATCTGGAAGAAAAGATGCAAAAGAAGAGGGTTGGGCAACAGCATCAACCAATCTCCTACTCCGAGTGGGACAACTACAGGTGGCACTAGCGATGGGAGTGGGATTCATAGAAGCGGAGGTCAGAGTGAAGAAGACACAAATGAAAATGAAGAGAACAATGAAGGAACT
>MU226866.1:2011450-2032237 GCA_018584345.1 Thuja plicata
CTCTCAGCGGAATCATGACACGTGGTATGATTGATCGTACCTTATTGGTACGATCAATCATACCACGTGTCATGATTCCGTCGAGAGTTTCCCGTAAAAATTTTGAAGACCAACGGTCCAACAGTAGGCTCAAAATTCATGTTGGGCCATTGATATGTTGTAATCCAACAGACATGTGAGTCTGTGATGTCATAGAGGTGGGACCCGATGCAACTTCAACATCAAATCAGAACCATTAGATTAAGAGAGATGAACGGTGGAAGGTGCATTTCTGAAGAAATGTGATGACATAACTCCTTTACTGAAAACTCTCTCCGAAAACATCACACGTGTCATCCTTTGAGAATGAAAACTTTGGAGAATGAAACTTTAATATTTATTTCCAACTATTAAATTGCCATACCAACTACACAACTATTCCCTTAAATCGCCAAGTTTATATGTATTTTTGAAATACATTCGCCACGACAAATAATTAATTACAATATTTGGAAAATTATTTTGCCATAATTTATCAGTAAAATTTTTCAGCTTCGCCAATTATATTAATAATTTTCCTATTAAAATCATTTGTTTTCGCCATTTTTTTATAAAAATTGTTTACAAAATTAAAAAATTCGCCACCAAATATCTATAATTTGAACCACAATTCACCATCAATATTAAAAATTTTCCCTCAAAAAAAAAAGTGATTCGCCACAATTTTATACTTTTTGGGAGGGGGGGTTTCTTAAAGTTATCCCTGGCCACAATCTTTAATTGTAGAACTGGTCAGGACTTCTCAACCATTACTTCGGTGAAGGAAATTTCGTATGAAAGGACATGATGAACATCTTTCAAAATCGACCTATTGTTCAGAGGTTTTTGGGTCCAGGTGGATATCAGCCTGTTGGGGGTTTTCAGGCACATGATTTTGCAAAAAAATTCCCATCTCACTTCAGTCACAAGGATCCCATGCACATATTTCAGGGCAAGGAAGTTGTCCAACCTACGAAACCCATGTTCATGATTCCATATTTTCATGTGAAAAATATTGTCCCTAAGGCCATTAATGATATTTTGGGCCACCAAATGTAAGATTTGGACCCCATACAACAAGGTCCCCCCTCACTGGTTGGTAAAATCCAACGCATTCTTTCGAGAAGAAAGGGCTAATTGGGATTGCCCCAATAAAGGACCCTAAAGAGGCATTTGAGGGAATCCTTTCTTTCAAAGTTGGGAAATCTTCACATCAAGTCCAGCAGGAACCAACATTTCATCCCATTAACATGTGGGAAATGGGTATACTTGGCCAAAATTTTCAAAACATTTCTAGGTGGGAAAGTGGAAAACCTAATTTGGAGCACAAGAGGCACGGTTTTCGGAAGCCAAATCTTCTTAAGTGAAAACATCCTATTTTTGACATCAATGAAGGCTCCCCCATGCTCCCCAAATGTTCTCCCCAAGAATATCAGCCTGATGCCTCCACCTGCAGGTGCAACCTGTTTGGTTCCCCCTCATGGCCCTTCTAGAGCCCTCTTCAATCCAAATTTGGGGAGGACGTCATTGAAATGGAAAAAATAGATCCAACCATAAAATGCTCAGCCCAATGCAGGGAAATCATCTGCATCTCTCATTCTACATGAACATATGCTCCAACACCAGATTGGTGTCCTTCACGAGATAGTCGTGATCGGTAAGTGTTCTAAATCCCTACTTAAATTTCCTGTAATTATGGGTTGGGCCTCTGAATCATGGGTAGGCTTGCAAGATCTATTCATGTTGGATCTGGAATCAAATTTTTTCATTGCTTTATTCAATTCCAAAGAAGCAAGAGACTTGGTCCATAAGGAGAAAGGGTGGTTTTGTCAGGGATCGGGTTAGATTATATTTCTATGGACCCCAAACTTTGGTCCCAGATATTATTGACCTGTGGGCTAACAAACTGGGAATTTTTATCAGAAATGACCTCCTACCTTTTGAATTGACTCATCTCAAGGTTAGGGTGTGTATTATTGTGCACCAATTGAAGGATTTTCCCTCGAAAGTCCAAACCAAATCTAAATGGGGCTCCTGGGCACAAAGGTTAGTGACCCATGATGATAAGATTTTCCATGATTGTCAAGACAAATTGAGACATTTAAACACCCATTGCCAGACCAAGGAGATAGTGGAGGTTGTTTTTTGTGAGGATCACACCTCAAATCCTACCTTATTCTCTATGTTAGGAAAAAATAGGGACATCTCTCAGGTTTGTGCTCAGGGTAAACAAGTGCAACCAGCTACTAGCAAGAATTATGCCATGTACTATGGAGGGATAATTTCCAGCTTCTTCATTAAGCTCCATCTCTTTCTCTGGTTGTATTTAGTGTCTCATCATGTTATTTAGAGACCCTAGATCATGGGTCCTACTCCAAGAAGACTACCTATTTATCCTACTTTTTATACCCCTAATCAAGGTCAACAATCTCAGGGCTCATATGAGAATAGTGAAGATTTTCAGGACCAGACTGAGATTTCTAAACTCTCTTAAGTTCTCAAGGACCCACCTGTAGAGGCAGTTGAGGAAAGAATTATTTTGGTAGATTTGGGGGATCTGCCTCGAATTTCCTCACCTAGCCCATAAATGGAAGGAAGAACTACCATAGTCTTGATTACTCCTATTTCTAGCCCTCAAATCAGGGAATCAAACTTTCCTCATCTAGAGCCTGCATAGTTTCTTTTTCCATCAGAGGTTTCACACTAATCCCCCTGCTCTCAATGGGATCTGAGGATTTTCGGTGGATCTCGGGTACGTAGGATCCAAATTCGGCTAATTTGGACAACGATCTTATGATGGAAGAGATAATAATGAAGGTTTTAGAAAATAAAATTGATAACCTCAATGGGGGTCCAGATCTCTACCATTCAGACTTGGAATCAGAATATCAAATCCAACCTATATCACAGGGAGATAATGCTTTAGAAGAGGTCTTGTCTAAGAATGCAATTGCGTGCTCTATTTTCCAAACAGAGTGAGATGACAAAAGCTGTAAAAATTACCTCTAACAAGATGTTAAGGGGAAGGCCTTCAAAAGTCTCCAAGCTCAAGGAGGAGATAGCCACTGGCACACAACTAACCTTAAATTTTCAAAGGACCCCCAGAAAATGCAAGGGAGCGGCTTCAACAATAATTTTGAAACAAATAACTGGAAGTAGGAGAATGAAAAGCTCTCTTAAGGGATTATGAGGATGCTGACATAGAATGTTAGAGGATTAAATGCCTCTAACAAAGATTGTCTCATTAAAAAACCAAATACTTGTGGGAGGAGAAGATCTGATGTTTCTACAAGAGACAAAATTATCAGAAGAAGCAGGAAATAAAATTGTCTCAAATTGGCATAATTGGGACTACCGTATTTTGGCCTCGACAGGAGCTTCTGGTGGGCTGGCTATTCTTTGGAACATACACAAATTCCAAGTTTCCCTAATCTCAAAGAATGAAAATTGGATTGTAGCAGAAGACTCAATCTTCTCTCTCTCCTTTATCCTAGTTAATGTCTATGGCTCAACTTCATTATTATCCAAACAAAGACTCTGGACTTCTCTATCCAAGCTTCTAGTAGGCCTGCAAAGTACAAAAATTATCTTGGGAGGGGATTTTAATGCTACTATAGGAATACAAGATAAGATGGGTGGTGGAACTCCATCTCCTAAAGTCACAATTGATTTATGAAACTTTATTGAAGGTAAAATGCTACTTGATTGTCTCCCTTCTAATGGAAAGATTTCATGGTCCAACAAGCAAAAAGTTATTAACTTTGTTGGAGCGAGGCTTGATAGGTTTTTAGTGAACTCACTCTGGTTGGTGAAGCAAGGGGTCTATCAGTCATCTATTCTTTCCCTTACTAGTTCTGATCATTTTTCATGTCTATGGAAATTCTAACAACCTAGGTTATCAATAAGCTAAGGCCTCATTTTAAGATTGAGAAAATGTGGTTTAGGGAATCCAACTTCCTATCTTTACTAGAAACATGGTGGTCTCAAGTGCCACATACGGTTGGTACATAAATGTTCAAATTGTCTATGAAGCTGGCTTTTATGAAAATCAATATGAAACAATGGAACAAAAATTCATTTGGGAACATATTCAAATAGAAGGCAGTAATTCAAAGGAAACTAGAGGACATTCAGGAGTCCATTCTTAGCAAAGGCATGGCTGCCAAAAAATATGAGGAGCAGAAACTTAACAATCAAAATTTTGATGAACTGTTGCTTAGAGAGGAAATATTTTGGAGACAAAGATCAAGGGAGTTGAAGGTAAGAGAAGGAGATAGAAATACCTCCTTTTTCCATATTTCTGCCAAAGTTAAAAGACACAAAAATTAAATTTTCCAAATCAAATATGGCATTGGCATGACTCTCAATAAAAAAAAGGAAATCCAAATGGAAGCCTTTAGATTTTTCTCACATCTCCTCTCAGCAGATACAGTTGATGCATTGAATTAGCCCCCCCAGTATCAACTACATCCCATCCTCGGTCTTATATCTGGATAACAAGGCCTCATTGGCTCCTTTTTCATTGTAATAAATATGATCCATGGTATTTTCCATGAATGTTGATAAGGCCCTAGTTCCTGATGGGTTGACACCTTTCTTTTTCCAAAAGTGTTTGAAATTTATGGGCATGGACATCCTTAAGGTAGCGGAGGAGTCTATGAAACATGTCTGCATGCTCAAACAATTCAATAACACTATCATCACTCTCATTCCCAAGTGTCAGCACCCCTCATCCTTTACTGACTTAAAACCAATTTTACTTTGCAACACCATTTATAAGATAATTTCAAAATCAATAGCCTCTCGGTTGGGGAAGCTGATTCCAAAGATTATATAAGAACAACAAGGAGGCTTTGTCCCCAGTAAAGACATGGTTGAGGATGCTCTAATTGCACATGAAGTCCTCCACTCTATCAAAGAAGAAGGCCTCCAAGCAATGGTCCTCAAACTTGATATGACCAAGGAATATGATAGGGTAAATTGGCAATTCTTAAGTTCGATCAGGGAAAAAGTGGGTTTCTACAAAAAAATGGATTAAATGGATAATGTCATGCATTACGGGAGCTAAATTTTTAGTCATGGTGACTGGCACACCATGTGGATATTTCTCTTCATCGCAAGGAGTCAGACAGGGGGATTCCCTCTCTCCTTTCTTCTTCATTATCCTTGCAAAGGGGCTCATCAGACTCATTGCCATGAAAAATACCATGGGTATGTGGGAAGGTATCAGTATGAGACAAACCCAATTAAAAATTTCCCACAATCTTTTTGCAGATGACTCCCTGCTATTTGGTAAAGGTTGTGTTAAAGAAGCAATTGTCATTAAGGAGACCTTGGAAGAATATTGTGAGGCTTCAGGACAAAAGTTAAATGAGGGAAAGTCAAAGATCTTTCTTTTCAATATTAACCCTAAAGCATGTCGGGTAATCGAGAGGATATTGGGATTTTTAGTGGCTCATACACCATGCAAGTATCTCGATATCCCTTTCTTCCAGGGCAAGGCTAAAAAATCATTTTGGGATGGAGTGTTGTCATGTATTAGAGATAGAATTGCATCTTGGAAAGCAAGGTGACTATCTCTAGCAGGCAGGATAGTGCTAGCAAAATCAGTACTAAGCTTTATTACTAACTATATAATGTCGGTCATTTTTCCGCCATCAGGGGTAATGAAAACATTTCAAAGTGTTTGAAGGACTTCATATGGAAAGGGAACATGGATGAAAAATCTAAAGTCCCATTGGTTTCATGGAATAAATTTTGTAAACCTAAAGCAAGAGGGGGGTTAGGCTTCCATAGAATTCATGAGAGAAATCTCAGCCTAGGAGCTAAACTGGCATGGAAAATATATGATTTCCCAAACAACCTATGGTAAAAGGTTATCAGGGTAAAATAACTAGACTCGGGGGACCTAGAAAGAATTTTCTCATTAAGTAACCTACCCACAGGCTCAACAATATGGAATTGTATAGTCAAAAGTAGAGAGGTGATTCTCTTAGACCTATCTTAGCATATTAACTTGGGTACAAAGGCTCTTTTCTAGCTAGACTCATGGAATGGTCTACCACAATTTTCTACAATGTTAAATCTACAAAGGGCCAAAGCTACTTTGATACAGTGCTAGGGAGACAAAGTTAGAGACTACATTACTTCCATTGATGGGACTGTGAGATGGAAAGACCTCTCCCAAATACAAATTTGTCAAGCAAAGAAAGCTAAGCTGGAAGGCATACTAAAATCAAGGTTTATATCAATCAATTGGGACAGGGATAGACTGATCTAGATGAAGAGAAAGTTAGGAAAATACATATTCAAAGAGGGCTATCAATCTCTGGTCTCAACCCAAAACATACCTAGCTCCACTATTAAGTTTGCCTAGGATAGTGCCATCCTACTAAAGATGGGGGTTTTCTTTTGGTTGGCAATTCAAGATCAGATCCTTTCCAGCATGCGATTAAAATTCCTTTGGACCACGGATACATTCCCATGCCTTTTATGTGGTGCAGTTTTAAAAGATACTAATCACCTTCTAGCAAGCTGTGATTTCGCACAAACAATATGGAAATGGTCCCTTAGTAAACTATGATGGCACGGTCCTCTACACAAATCACTCCAACTGATTCTACAACAATGGCCTTTCTTGTACCAGGATTCCTTCTTCTCAATCATATGGTGAGTCATCCCTGCTACAGTAGTCTTGTGCTTGTGGTGGGAGAGAAACAAAAGAATTTTTAAAAAATAGTTTTCCTCAGAAGCTGAGGTTTGTGAAATGGTGGAGAAATATGTAACGGAAATGGTTAATTCTCATGTTTCAAAGGTGAAAAAACTCTCCTCCACTTTCACTTCATTTGATAATGGAATCATAGCTACTTGGCCCCGGATTGCAATCCCATTCAAGTGTGTTCTAATTGGGAAAATTCCCAAAAATCAAATTAGAAAATATGTTAAATGGATCCCACCAGATTCTAACCAGATAAAATTGAACTTTGACGGGCAAGCAAGGTAACCTAGAAAAAAGTGGTGCAGGATTTTCCCTGAGGAAATTAGATAAATCACTCATCTTGGCAGCACACTGTAAACTTCCTAAAGGTACCAACAATATGGTTGAATCACACACGTTACTTTATGGATTAAGAGCGGATATCCATCTGGAAATATGGGACTTGGACATCGAAGATGACTCTCTGTTAATCATATACTATCTGTGAAAGAAATCTGCAGTAGGTTGGGAGATGAAATATGTTCTATAGGAAGTAATTAAGCACCTCTCCGAGCTCTCTTCATACACCGTGTCTCATTGTTATTGGGAGGGGTTCAACAAACTAGCTGACTGGCTAGCCAATCTGGGGATTGAGGCTAATGATGTGGATTGGGAAGTGGAATATGCGCAGCTCCAGTATTAGTTGCCAGATTTCATAAAGGAAGAATGTGGTCATCAACCCAAATGTACGACTTGTTTTGGCCTTTGTTAGGGAATAACTTTAGCATGCTAAACACGGTATGGTGCCCTCAATTAGGAATACTTAATGAAACTTGTTCCAAGTACAAGGGAGGGGATTTTTTATAATGACCATATCACACCTGCACATTTTAGATTCTTTGAAGTGGCCAAATTGATAAATGAAGAAACAAGCCTTTAAGTTTGATGATGAGGAAAGTTTAGGTGTCACCCAAATAGGCAGGCTTAGTGTCTAGCTAGGAAAATTTTCTTATGTTCTATATACATCATAATTAATGACACTAATTGCTACGTAGGGTAGTTAGATTCTCTTAATTTGTGGTGCGTGTGGCAATTATTTTGAGACATGTCATGTTTCTCCCCCCTCATCATGAAGTACTCCTATCCTGGAATATTTAACACCCAATTCACTTTCTATCTTCCATTCGCTTTGTGATTTTGGATTGTAGTTAGTGACAGTAAGCATGGATTACAGAATGCTAAACCTCATGGTAGCTCTGTGAATCAAGGAATGGGAGCGCCCAGTACTTGGCCCATATTTAGGGAGACAGATGAAAATGGCTTTTAAGCCACTCCCAAGTCATGCCATTGATGCTATAAGAGGCATTATTGGGGACGGTATCGTACTCCCGGATGCCCCAAGACATCTCTTTCATATGCAGGTTGTATCTTTATTTTTGTCCAACTGGTATGACATGTTTTCAGACTATGGAGTCTTCTTCCGAATGGCTACCAAGTTGTTGAAACCAAAATTTGCAGTGGAAGGGGAACTCCATGTGGAAATCAAAGGCTACCAACTACGCTCCTCTAAGGCATGAGTTGGGGGTCTCTTTCCTCTGGGAGACCTAGAAAAGAAAAAAGAGATCGCTCACCTCTATGATATCCTAAAGTTGTCCCTGGAGGGATGAGACCAACAATAGTTACTAAGGGAAATCATCAAGTTCATGGACATTCTTCCAAGTGGTATGGTTGCGAACGCCTTTCTTCTATTTGAACAAATCTCAATGGTTTTTGCGTTTGTAGAAAATGAAGATGGAGCCCCATCATCACCATCGTCTACGACTCCAGCATTATCAGCCAATTCAGTCATTGGTAGGGCTACGACCAAAGGAAAGCATAAAGCGGCCGAAAAGTAAATGCTTGCCCATAAGTGCAGGCTTGGTGGGGTTCTCAATTTTTGGTAGGTCGATATAGCATTAATCATTAGGAAGTAGGTGTGATAGTTTTGGCTATGTATCAGGTGCATTTTGTTCACCTCAAAGCTATTTAATTTTCATTCTATGCACTACTAATCGACAATTAGTTTTCAGGTAGTAGCATTGGATATTTTCTTGTTGATAGATTTTAATTCAAGCCTTCTCAAGGCTCACTTTGTAAAGATATTGTAAGGGCAAGGATAGAGGGTTTTCTTTCCTTCTTCTTTTCCTCTTGATCCCTTGAAGCAGTGTTAATATTATAAATAATATACTTCAATGACAACCATTTTTGCCCATATATATATATATATATATATATATATATTTATTGAATGACTCTTTATAATTCACCATTCACAAATAAAACTTTAAATTAATGAAAATTGTAAATCTATCAGAATTTTATAAAGTTTAAATATTAAAGAATGAATTGTGTACTGATTTGTCTTTCAAATTTCAACATTTTTCTTTGTGATGATCATTTACATAGAGTAATTCAAAATTTCGAAAGAAAATTAACACAGTTTTTATCCAAAAGCGCACAAAAGTTCACATTTTCAATTCATGCTGCGGAAAGCTTATTCCTACCAAGGGTTTCAATGTAATGCCAGATAATCAATTCATACCCTCGAGGATCTAGGTTTCTTTGCACTGTCAAAAAACTAAAATCTTAAATCTCTAAAGGTGGCTTGGGTTAATTTCTTTTATAGTAACTCAAAGAGATCTTACTGGGTGATTGCAAGATTCGTTGGGTGGAGCTTTCCACACAGCCATGATTGCAAATATTAGTCCTAACAATACATCTTATTCAGAAACACAAAATATTGTCCACTCATAAAATCGAGCAAAGGAAATTTGAACAAGGGTAAGTTCTGGCAAGACTTTATTCACTCTTTCTGCTAATTTAGGGTTGTTTGGAAGTGCTCAAGAAAGAGGTCTTTGATGGAAAATTACCTCAATGATTTTACAGGCTTGCACTGCAAATGAAGAGCTAGAGATTGTCGATGCCCAAATTGAACAAAAAAGAAGCTGCAAAAGGAGAATGAGGAATTAAGATTGTAGGTTGCTGAATTGGAACAAAAGATACTTGCAATGGAAGGCCACACACCTGGATCCACTTCATCTCTTCCCTACTCATTTCCCCTTATCTCCTCTCCTTTTGTTCCACCTGCTAATGTCCAATTGAGGAGCAGTATCCAAGCATTGAAAGAGTATTATGAACTTATGAAAATAGAGTACAGTACCATGACTAGAAATAGAAAATACATCATATAGAAGCTTTATGCAGATATACCTGCAACAAAGTCTTGTGAGATAGTGACTACCCAGCAAAAAATCAAAAACCCTAATTCATCTTCCCAGAATTATTATGCCCACCCTCTTTCAAAACCCCATCAATGGCCACCCTGACCATCTCGACTCTCAATTGTGGGGAGGAAGACCCTCATACCATGATTCTTTGATGTGGGTCAAATTATCCAATCTTCATATTTGATTCCATCTTCTTCTCCATCTTGTATCTTGTCATCCCCTAGATCGAGACAAAAGCACCGACACCCTTTTGGGGATATCACCAACTGCAGTGCATGGAACAAAATGGAAAACATTGATTGAACAATTCTATCATTTGAGGTCTGCCTAAAAATGAATTTCCAAAATTTATGTGAAATTTTCTTATAAGCATACAAACAAACATGAATGTGGTTGTTTTTACACTGAGTAGATGTAGCATGCAAAGATGAGGCTGAAGCTTCATAAATGTTGACTGATAATAAGATACTTCAAACACTGACATAGTGGAAATGTGTGTAGATGTTTTTAATGATTATTTATGCAGTTGAACTCTTTTGTAAATCTCAAGGTGTGTGGCATTCCTTATTTTTTAATTAGTTGAAAGAAGATTTAAATTCATATTATGTATAGTGTCTATAATATGGACTTTGTTATTATATTTAAGTAATTTTTTTTGTAAAATCTCTATTTTTTATATAATTAAATATAACAATAAAACTAATCTTCATAAATGTTGACAATAAAACACATCAATAAAAAATTAATGAAATATTAGAAATGTTAGTAAATAGTTATTAATCCTTTTCATTTAATTGTTTAAATCAACAAGTTTTATTTTGGAGATAATAACCCTGGATTTAATTCTTAATGTGAAAATTTTGAAAAAAAGGCTCCACGTGTTGTATCTATAATATATTTACTCAGCCAATGAAATATCTCTGAAAAAATTTAATTTGATGGGATTTCTTTCAACTCGCATTATTTGCTTCTTGTGTGAACAAGGCATGATTAAGAGCGGAGAAATGACAGAGTGAGAGGCAAGAGAGAATTTTGAGGTATGGCGGGTGTTTTTACTTGTTTTAATGTATGGTTTACCTATGTCATAACTTGCTCTTCAGTGTGTTCATTGTAATTGCTTGGTTGTTAAAGTTTTTTATGCTTGGTTTTTGGTTGAGCTATGCATAGTTGAATATGTTTTAGTAGTTTTTAAAAAAATGTGGTGCTTTAAATCATATTGGATCACATTTAGGTTGCCAAAGAAAAGCCTGATATTGGGTTAGGATCAAAGAAATACATAGCAAAATAATGCAAAAACCCTGCAAATTGAAAAGCAAATTCAAGATAGATGTAATGTCACACCAAGGAACCCTTGGAACAAAAGGGTGAAATATGCACTTAATAATTTGTTTTTTGAAACATAAGATAAAATTACATTTAAATGTGCATCTCTTAACCATAAGAAAGAAATGAGCAACATGCCAATCTAATCATAACTACACAAGCGGAAGACTTCACAATTGTTACAAAGGTTCTAAGACAACTCAAACATACACCTAGAA
Organism: Thuja plicata; assembly: GCA_018584345.1. Lineage (NCBI taxonomy): Eukaryota > Viridiplantae > Streptophyta > Pinopsida > Cupressales > Cupressaceae > Thuja > Thuja plicata. Next base: position 2,022,973 of record MU226866.1, read on the forward strand.
CAGAGAGTTCACTAGGTTTCCCTATAGGCAACACACTTTTTTTAAGTTGTTTTTAATAAGTTCCTTATTAGAAAATGAGAAATGAGTTAGTTTTCATGTTCCAAATTTTTTTTTATATTAACTAAAGTATACATACAAAAATTTTAACTAAATATTTTTAGAAAAATATTTATCTGTAATTTGATTGGCCTGCTTTGTAGGCTTGTTTTATTATGAAAAGTAAATGAAAAGAAGAAGGTTAATGAGTTTTTGATATCTTAAAATTTAATAATATACAAAATAATTATTAGCTAATCAACATGAATAAAAAAAATTTTGATATTTTGTAACTTAAAAATTTCACATGTATAATTTTGAAAAAAAAAATAGAAAATTCAAAAATAAAAAACACTAATAATGTCAACTTATTTAGATATGGTGAAAGTAAGTTTTAATATTATAAAGCTTTCATAAATTTTGGAGAGTGCATCCTAAAAACCTTCCTTAAAATTATAATGAAACATAGTGTTTCCTTAAAATCAATAAGACCCCAAACCAATTAGCCAATCAGTTTGAAGAAAAATAATTTTCATGATTTTTTTTCTTAAAATTTATGATGTATGCTTTAGAAGAAATCTAAAAAGAAATTGAAAAATAAAAATAGTTAATTATGATTGGTTGAAATAAGTTTTTTTAATCACTCCTTAAGAAAAACTCATTGCAATAGTATCTAGCCACGTAGTGGCTTGTACTTGCCTTTTAGTTTAGTAATTAATTGTAATTATAATTTTAGTAAATTAATTATATTTTTTATATATAATTTTATTTAATATATAATTATAATTAAAGAATTTTAATTTTTAGATTGTGCTATTCACATTATCAAAAAATTTGTAATTTATTATTGTGACTAATTTTATTTGTCATTTTAATTTAGGTCATATAAAGTGAAATATTAAAAAAAAACATGTAGAACTATGAAATTAACTATATATATTATGATCATAACAATCAAAAGAAATGAGCTACTAAGAATGGCATAAACTTTGAGTGGGAAAATTCTTTCGAATCCTAGGCCTGTCAATGGCAGTGTTGTTCTTGTAGGTGCAGTACATGCACAGGCTTCTCCTCAGGATGGCAGCTCTGCTGGAGAGATCCCTTAGCAGAATGAGAATAAGGCAGAGATTGACCAAATCAGGCTGAAGTCAACAAAGACAGCTGACTCTAAGAGTACTTTCTATGAGGCCCTCCAGATTATGATGGTCCTCGACAGGCTAAATAATCTCTCAAAGTAGGAGCGTCAGCTCCAAAGGGGAAGTGGTCTGGGCTCTTTAGTATAAAACCAACAGGGAAATCCTCCTTTCTTGTGGTCAATGTGGCATCTAACCCTACGAAAGGTGAATTTTCTATTTTTATCCCTGACCCCCTGATTGATCATTCCATCTCTGCTATGGAGATGACCATGATAGGCAAGTTTGTTGGGGGAGACCTAATATAGAAGTTGTCAAGCAGTTTACGAAGAGAAAATGGTTCCTGAAAGGGCAAGTTGATATTGCTGCAATGACCAAAGGCTTCTTTTCCTTTGAGTTCTCTAATATGGAAGATCTTTCAAATATCCTCTGTGGTGGCCCTTGGATGCTGGGTTGTTTTTTCCTTGCTCTGTATAAATGGTCCCCAAATCTGGTCCACAATGACTCAAATTTCATTGTCTCAGCTCTGGTCTGGGTCAGATTCCTGGGTCTCCCTCTAGAATATTGGTATGAAGATGTACTGGGAGGACTGGCTAGCTCCTTTGGAGACCTCCTATCAATAGATCCAATGACAATGGCAAAAATGAGAAGGGTGTATGCCAGGTTTTGTGTTAACATCCTTTAGACGGTGGATCTGCGTAATACTATTGTGATTAAATCAAAGCTTGGGTCTTGGTCACAAGAAGTTGAGTTTGAATCCCTCCCCCTTTTTTTTTTCTTGTAAGAAATTGGGCCATGGGGAAAAATAATTCCCTCTCAAGAATCAAAAAGAGAAAACCATTCCTCTTAAGGAACCAAAGAAGATCTGGAAGGAGAAAACATTAGCAAACCGTAAAGCACCCAGCTCAATAGACTTAGTTATTTATTCAGGGAATGGCTCAGATTTAAGCCTGAATGGACCCTCCCTGGTGGCTACTAAACTAAGGAGTAGTGAGGAGCCACCCCCATTGGAAGCAACAGAACCAAAAAACTCCTTTGAAGAAGGAGAAATAGAAGGTGACCTACCAGGTATGGAAACTCTTTGTACTGAGAAAACTACTTCTCCTTTTGGTGTAATCATTGATTTAGGTGTTAAAACTGATGATAGAATCTTAAGCCCCAAAACTACTTGGATTAATACTAGCTGGCTGAAATATCTTGAAGAATCTACTCCCTTTCTAGCTTGCTCAGAGGAACTATGGACTGGGGTATCTCACAGTAAGAAGAAACAAAGTAGCCCAAATCTTGGGATGCCCTTGGGAGGTGTTGTTACTAGAGCTATGAGAGTAGATGTGGGAACTCCTAAATGTCCTAGGGGAAGACCTAAAAATAGATTCACTCGAGAATAGGAAAGTAGACAAAGTATAGCAGATGGGAGATAGAGAACCATCCAGGATTGCTCCCAAAAGTTATAAATGAAGATTATTTCCTAGAACATCAGAGGATTGAATAGCCTCCACAAACAAGATGTTTTCAAAAATTTAGTTAGGGATCAGAAGTTTAACATCATCCTTAGTCAGGAAACTAAAATGGCTAGAGATAAAGTGGAAAAGTTAAAAATGCTTAAAAACTGTAGTGTTGTGGGTTGTAGCTCAGTGGGGGCCTCTAGAGGTACAACTTCCTTTTAAAACCTTAATACTATTTCAAGGGATATTATTAAATTAGAAGGCAATGTATCTCCTATTTGGTTCAATCATATTCGGGATGGCTTCAATTGGGTACTTTGAAATATATATGTGCCCAACTCTAAAACTGGTAGGGATAGATTTTGGTGTAAATTAGAATCTTAGAGAAGTAACTTTAAGAATGATTATTGGATGGTGATTGGAGACTTCAATACCCCCCTTACCGATTCTGAAAAAACTAGAGGTATCACTTCTCAGATTGATAGTGGAGTGAATCTTATGGATTTGATTAATAATCAAGCACTCTTGGACCTTGATCTCAGAGGAAGCAGCTTTACTTGGTCAAATAGAAGAACTGGGGATAACTTGATCAAAGTGTATCTGGATAGGACCCTAATTTCTATGGATTGGATACTCCTCTATGACTTCTCTTTGTCTACTCTTCCTCATGTAGGTTCATACCACTCACCTATCTCAATCCAAGCGAATCCTATCTTGGGTAAGAAAAACTATCCCTTTAGATTTGAGAAAATGTGGATGCAGCACCCAAACCTTGCAAAGAATATTGCTGATTAGTGGAATGTCCAAGTGCAAGGTACAACTATCTATAGAGTTGTTCAAAAAATTAAAAGAATAAATAAAAAAGTTAAGGTCTGGAACAAAGAAGACTTTGGTGATATTTTTAAAAATAAAATCTTGGTCCAAGCTGACCTCCAAGAGATCCAAAAAATAATTGAACTAGAGGGTTTGACTGCGGAGAACAAATTTAAGGAAAACAAAATTCAAGCTAATTATCATAACATTATTTCTAAGGAGGGGGTGTTTTGGAGAAAAATCTCTAGAGCTCTTTGGCTCCGCGTGGCGGATAAGAATACCTGGTTCTTCCATGTGACTTACCAGAAACATAAGGCTGCAAAAAGGATAGAGCATATAAATGGGACTCATGGCAGACTAAGTAAGGAGGAGGAAATCAAAAAAGAATTATCTGGCTATTTTTCTTCTATTCTCAAAGCCGACCCTGACCTCTTAGAGGATAACCAACAACTATTTCTAGATTTGATTCCGTGTATCTTGTATAGAGAAGATAATAAGATGTTGAGTAAGATTCTGTTTATTAAAGAAATCAGGGCTACAATTTTCTCCTTTGAAGGAGAAAAATCTTTTGGTCCGAATGGGTTCCTTCCATTTTTCTTCCAGACTTTCTGGCACATTGTGAATAAAGACATATTAGATGCTATGAAAGAATTTTTTGGTTCTGGTTCGCTCTTGAGAGAAGTTAAATCTACTTTTTTGTCCTTATTCCCAAGAGGCCGGGGGCGGATAATGTTGATAGCTTTAGACCGATCAGCTTGTGTAACACTTTCTATAAGATCATCTCCAAGGTCCTCATGGATCGTATTTTGAATATTCTCCTAGATATTATCTCCCCCTAGAAAAATGGTTTTGTCGCAGGTCGTTAGATTTTGGATTCTATTATCTCTATTCATGAGAACATTCACTCTCTAGAGGTTTTGAAAAAGGATGGTTTCCTAATGAAGGTCGATCTCTCTAAGGCCTATGATAGATTGAATTGGAAATTCCTTTGCAAATTTCTAACTGCCTTTGGCTTCTCTTTGAAATTGATTGGCCTTATCCAAAAACTCATTGCTTCTCCTTCTATTTCAGTGTTGGTGAATGGTTCAACTTCTAATATGTTTTTTCCCTCTATAGGGCTCTGCCAAGGGGACCGCATTTCCCCCATCCTCTTTTCCATAATGGCTGAAATTTTGGGGCAAATGTTCTCAAAAGGGGTCCTTGCAGATTCGATTCAGGGTCTTCTCCCTTTGTCCTCTTGTCCCCCAGCTCCCTCGAGTAGTTTGTGGAAGATACTATGCTAATGGGATCCTCCTCTCTAAAAGAAGCTAAGGAAATCAAGAAGGCTCGAGATACCTATTCCTTGACTATTGGTCAGCTAATTAACTAGGATAAAAGCTCCCTCTTTGTTTTTAACACCCCTCATGAACGTCACCAGAGAATTGCGACTATCCATGGTTGTTCTATTGCTAATTTCCCCTCCATCTATTTGGGTCTCCCGTTGCGTCTGAAAACCTCTAGATTCTTTCTGGAATGCGATTATGGATAAGTTCAACAAAAAAATTGCTGGATGGAAAGGTACCCTCCTCAAAAATGCTGGGAAAATCCTTCTGCTCAAGAGTTCTCTCCTTTATCTCCCTATTTATGCGTTGAGCCTCTTCAAAATCCTGTCTAAGATTGTTGATATTATTGACAAGATCCAAAAAAGATTCTTGTGGTCAGGCAATGAAGAGAAAAATAGAATCCACCTTGTGGCTTGGGAGAAAGTGTGTAAGCCTATTAAACATGGGGGCCTTAGCATCAAAAAAATTAAGGACATTAATCTAGTCCTCCTAGCTAAGAAGTGCTGGAAAACTTTTGGAGAAGAAAAAGGGTGGAATAAAATCCTTAAGTCTAAATATCTTTTCGCTACTCCCGCTATTGAATCTTTCCTTTCCTCTCCCATCTCAGTTCAGGGATCTGTGATTTGGAACAACATCTTGAAAGCTGGACCTCTTTCCACCAAAGGAGCTTGGTGGAAAATGGGAAATGGGTAGAAAATCAATTTCTAGGAGGATCCTTCGTTTAGGGATAAACTTCTCATCTAGTACTCTGGAATGGTTCATTTTGTGAAGATTTGCATTCTCAGATTTGGGTGTAAAGTTGTGGGTTACTAGAAAGATAATAAATGGGTCAACCTGAGTGGCATAGACCCCCTTTTGAATCTTCTTAACCTAGATCTTTCCCCCTAGATTATTTGAGATAATTGTGAAGATGAACTTATTTGGGCCCCCAATTCAAATGGTAAATTCTTAGTGGCCTCTACTTTTTTGATGATCTCCCCCCTTGGTGAGGAGCCCAACTGGGCTAAGGTTTGGTATCCTTCCCTGATCCCTAAAATTAACTATTTATTCTAGCTTTTTATTTAGGACAAAATCCTTACTATAGAGAATCTGAATAAAAGAGGATGGATGATCCCTAATTGATGCTACCTTTGTTTGAAAGATGTCGAGTCTTCTTCTCACCTTCTGCTTCATTGTCAGTTCTCTAGGGATATCAGGAGGGTTATGTTGCAGCACTGGAAAGTAAGCTGGGTGTTCCCTAATACAATTAAAGAATTCTTGGACCAATGGAGATCTCCCATTCCTCACCAATCAGGAAAACTTTTTTGGAATTTAACTGCCCCTCATGTCATATGGAGGATCTAGAAAGAAATAAATGATAGGATTTTTAGAAACAACACCCCCACTCCCTAGTTGATTGAATCCAAAATTATCAAAAGCATAATTGAAAATAATAAAATTGCTTATGATTTAAAATGAAAATTATTGGAAGGGAACTTTCATATAGATTTTATTGAGCACTGGAACTTTGCTTCTAAGCTTAAGCCCTCTCCTTCTTCCCGTGAGTCTGTTGTCTGGAGCTCCCCTCCACTTGGATGGCACAAAGTGAATTTTGATGGTGCAGCTAAAGGAAACCCTGGCATTGTAGGATGTAGGTGTAATGTTAGAAATGCTAAAGTTAGATGTGTTGCTGCTTCTTCTATCCCTATTGGATCTCAAACCAATCATGTGGCTGAAGCTATGGTGGCCCTCCATGCTTGCAAATTAGCAAAAAGATAGAATTACTCAAAATTATGGCTGGAAGGGGACTCCATGAATACAATTAATTGTATTAATGGAATTGATTCTCCCTCTTGGAATATGAGTCACATCATCGGTCAGATTAAAAATATGTTAGCTAGTTCTGATTTTACACACGTCAGTCATGCCTTCAAAGAGTTGAACTGTGTGGGGACAGCCTGGCGAATGAGGGTGTTTACAATGATGACGTCTAAAATTGGCAAGGTAATCAATAATTAAAAGATGATATCCTAAATCTTCTAAGGTACATTCAAATCCACCATTAACCCAAAAATATTTCTAATGATGATGACAAGAAAGGATAGTAATCAGAGTTTCATCAAATTTAAGCCTCGCACGCACAACAACAATTGCAATAATTATAACATTTATGGGATAGGTGTTATCATTTATTTTAAAAGGTGACATATCCCCATTATTCACTCGCACAGCTCTCATTACACTCATTCTATGTAATATTTTGATATCTAGTTTACTGGTAAAATGGGAGGTAAGTTGAAATGAGAAGAAACCTCTGTCTGCAAATGGAAAAAAGGGGTCGAGGTCTAGAAGAGACTCAAAGAAGGCGGGGTCACGGATTATATGAAGAGACTCCATCATTATGAAAAGCATGTCTCTAAGGATTTTTCAGACAACTGAGACAATGGAAAGATGACTATCTATGGTAAGTCCTTCTGCATTTATGAGAAAATTATTTTTGAAATCACGAGTCTTAAAATGTCTGGTTTGAAATATTATAGAGGTGGGGTTATGGCTAAAAATGATGCTAGAATGTACCCTAAGACCCAGGTGGAAAGAGATTTACTTGTCAAACAGTTAGGGGATTTTGTCTTGTGTTGTCATATGAAGCTCTTTTGGGCTAAAGTGGTTAAAGCTATCATGCAGTACTTTACTCTTGAGGGTCGGTACACTAGGATTTACAATTTTCATTTCATGTTGGTTAACCATTTTTGCTACAATAGGAAAATATCTTTCCCCTATTTTCTTCTCAAATATTTGGGTAACATCATTATGGAAAATAGAAAGAATGTCGAGAAGCCTATTCTCCATGATGGGCTTATTCTGTTGATCTATGAGTATGCAAAATTTAAGTTGCAGGATAACACCCAGGCCAAAGGCTCGAATAGGGGAAAGAAGGGTAAAATACCTATGGCTAATGAGAGTAACACTCAAGGAAAAAAGAGAAAGGGTAAAGCAAACAATGTTGGGGCTGACCTTGCTAGGATCCTCACGAAGGAGGATGGTATGAACATAGACAATGAAATAGAGGTCAAAGGGAAGGTAGAAAGAGGAGATAAGGGTGAAGAGGCCAAGTTCCTCTTAGAGGAAATAGGTATGGGAACAGGGGACGATACTAATTGTCTTCAGGAGGATATCACTGGCTCCTCTGAGGAGATGGATAGTGACAACAAAGGTAGTTCTGAGGACATGGAAATGGAAGGACAGGAAGGAAACAAAATACCGGAAGAGCCTATAACCCAAGGTGAGGTGTGAACTAAAACCCCTGGGAAGAAGAATAGTGAGTCGAGCTTGAAAACTAAGGAGAAGGTTAATCCCGACAATACTCCTATTCTAGTGAATTATGTTGAGTCTCAGTCTAATCAGGGCAAGATTTCTAGGGATACCTCTAAAAAATTAGAGGGTAATAAAATTGAGGGGAAAAAGAAAAAAAGAAACTGAGAAAGCTAGTGGTAGCCATGAAAATAAGAAAGAGAAAAGCCAAGAACCTACAAGGTTTATGCAGGTTGTTAAAGAGTGGGCTGAGATGGACTATCAGTTGAACTCCTAGCTTCTTGATGAAATAAGAGATATTAATGGTATGTATGATAATCTCAATAATAGACTGAATAAGATTGTTATTCTGATTGCAGAACCAGTGAAAAGGGTTACTAAAAACAATGAAACTCAGGAGGAAGAAACAGATAAAAGACTGTTGGAGAAGCTTGAAATTAGAGTTAATGTAGTGGTTAATTTCAGCCAGCGTATGACTAAAAGTACCATTTAGAGTATTGAAGATACTCTTAGCCATATGTTGAAAAACAACTATGAAGGCATGAAGGTAACTGGTAGCAACTTAAGGACGCTTCTCTCGGTGCTGGATGGGAACACTACTTCCATCACAGTGGAGGATGATACTGCTATAGACCCCAACATTGCTGGTCTAGGGACTCGTACTAGGATGAGTATGATAAAGGTGAAATCGGGTAGCATAGAGGAAATAAAAGATCTCGAAGAGGCTATTGAAAAATATAAAAATGTGATGGCTGACTCTGCTGAGATTATGGAAAAATAGACCTAACTATGTTTTGTGGCTGGTATCTTTTTGTCTGGGTTTCATCTTTTGACTTGTTGTAAGTACTGGAGGGGTTTTTAATGTATCCATATTTTACCCCCAACTGTTGTTTTTTGTTTCTCATTTTGTAGTGTTGTTTCCTGCTTATCTTTAGCACCTTTTGTATAGGGTTACTGTTCCCTTCAAAAACTGTTTTAACCTCAATCAAAAACTATATATATTATGATTATTAATTTTAATTAGAAATTTATATTTAATCTATATTCAAAATGTTTAAATTGATTTGTCCAAATTACATATGAATTATTTTAATTTAATATTTTATTCAAGAGAAAATAATCATTATAAATGATTTTTTTACATACTATATAATTAATATAAAATAAAATTTAAATACATAATTTTAAAAATATGAATAGATATATATATATATATATATATATA
>MU226866.1:2042487-2073164 GCA_018584345.1 Thuja plicata
TGCCTCAAAGAAGGATTTCGCTCCAGCTCCTTCAAATCTTATTTCAAATTGTCAAAGAGGAAAATCAGAATGCCTGATGATGCTGGTAGCTTCACCTTGGAAGCTGGAAATGATATCTAGAACAAATTGCCTAGCTCTCTCATCTTAATTTTGCATCTCTTAGAAGCCTTCAACCACAAAGAATCGCTCAGGTCGGAGGAAAAAAAAATCAGACAATTATAACGCTGAGGATTTACAGAGGACCCCCGATCCACGAAGCAAATCAGATGTAAGTAGTAGCCCAGATTTGATTCCTCAATCGAATCTCTGTCTTGTAAATGGATGATCTATCAGCCTAGATCAGATCTTCATGTATGTAGGAGCAGATTGATATTCTATTATTCGCTGTTGGAGGAAGTTGCAATATAACTGAATCGCTGTTTTGTTGTTTGCTTATTGTTCACTGTCTTAGTGTTCGCTGTCTTCCCTTAGTGTTAATACATGTTTATTTATTTATTTATTATATATTTATATTAATTTAGAATATTTGCAAAATAGAACGTATAAATTTAGAAACTCTTTTATTAAATTTAAGATTATTTTTAATATATTATTAATTTAGTTTTGTTTTGTCATTTTAAATTATTTTTATCTCTTTTAATAATTTAATATGTTTTTTAAAATGTAAAATGAAAGACAATGAAATGACCAAACCATTATGAAAAATTAATATGATAGACAACATGCATAGAGGGCATGTTTCTTACTAACCACCATCTTAAGATGCTCACATAGGTCTCCTCTATACTCCATTTGGTTTTGGAAGATACATTTGTTTACCTAAAATGTCTATTACAGTTATTTTGCCTTTTTAAAGGCATTGTATTGGATAGTTAATATAATTATATGGATACAAATCTTCATATACTCTTTTTTAATCTCTCCAATAGCCTTGCAATGTTTCCTATTTGAATGAGGAATATATATTAATCTCAAAGTTATTTCTTTCCATATTGTGTAATCTCAAGTTGTTTTTTTTTTTTTTTGGCGAAAAAGTGGCAAGCCACTTAAAATATATAAATGGTAAAAAGCTGGTTCGAGAGCTCTTGGAGGAAAGAACTACCAAGAAAACCTCCATTCCTCGCTCAGAATTACAAAGAAAAATTGAAGGAAAAACTTATAACAGTACATAATTCAGGGGAGAGTTAAGAAATGACAACCAACCACCATGACATTAGAACAACTTCGATACACAATCTATACATCTCCGCCAGAATTGAATGGTTGTAGCAATGATTGAGCATCAGATAGCAATGGCCTTAAGACATCTTGATACCAAGAATACAAACACTGCCACAACGACCAACCGCTGAAATTGCCCCCCAACAACTGTCGAAGAGGAGAAAAGGCTGAAAACGTTGGCAAATACACGATACTGAAAACTATATACAAGATCGGGTAGGTCCATAGGATGATCAGATGGCTGAAAATTAGTAGACAAAATAGAGCAGCAGATGCACTGACAGCACTAAAAGGCCACCGGATTGCAGTAACATCCCCTGCCCAGCCATGCAATAAAAGAGCCTTGTACTGTGCACACAACTGTAGCTGGATACAAACACCATTTCAAACTCCACCACCATAGACAATAATGTTAGCAGTGGCCTTCAGACATCTTGACAACAAGTATACCTACACTGCCACAAACAACCATCCTCTGAAGATGCCCCCAACACTGAAAACATTGGCTTATACAAGTTACTTGATACTATATACAAGATTGGGAAAGACCAGAGAATGATCAGATGGCAAAGAAATAGCAGACAAAAAGAGAGCTACAGATGCTTTGACAGCATTAAAAGGCCACCAGATTACAGTTGCAGCAGCGTTATGGTTGGACAAAGAGTATATCTTGAGAGCATGTGTCAGCTTCCCCTGCCCTGCCTTGTTATGATAGACCATAGACATCATGGCACAAACTCAAAGATGCGCATCTGAACAGCCATAATGATTTTCCATGGGCTTGATCCAACAAAGAACACTGATTAAAGAACCATGAGCAGAGCACACAGCTGTAGCAGCAACTATTGATGCAGGACACAACACCATTTTGTACTCCACCAGACAGGACTCGAGGACTAAGAAGGACAAAGCCACAGATGGAAATATCAAAAACATTTAATAACACAACGATATCATCTTGAGAAATCTCTAGATGTAAACATAATGGATTGGAGCTGTCATGTTAAATCCCAGTGCACTGAGCATTAATTTTTCCATTGTAAAACTTCTACTTGGGAGAAGGCTTTGACTGATATTTGAGTGAAGTCAACAAGTACAGGAACAGGGACCTCCTCATAATTGCAGGCCAAAAACATAGCAGTAATCCCAACAGGCTTCTTGTTTCTGAATCAACTACCCTGAACACTCCCTGGGGAGCTATCAAAAGAATAACTATCAGACATTGAAGAAAAAACATAAGCTTCAACTGATATCCTCACAATCTTTTAGAGGTTTATGTCTTTAATCACTTTCAATTTTAAATTTGGAAGATCATCAATCGATATGTTCATGCACAGAGAGTCTATATTAAAACCACCTGAACCCATGTTGGCTATGTTTCCCTCTGGGTAATCTCAAGTTGTTAGTCTAGAGTGATATTTGAATATTTGAGTTCATTATTTTTCCAATCCTAGTGTGCTTACTTTTTCTCTAATGTCGTCCTTCTCCTTTATGAATTAATGCAATAAAATGTTGTTTTATATTCTTGTGAATACTATTTTTCTTAGAACATTGAAAAATATTAAAAAAAATTTGGCTTTATAATAAGAATTAGATTTTCCTAAACTAGAAATACAAAAATAAATGCTCTTACAATATTATGTCTTCAAATTAAAACCACTGAAATTTTTTTAAGGTCATAAATTTTAGACGTTATTTATTATTAAACTAAAAGATACCAAAATAATAGTGGGTCCTATACTTGGAAGTGTAAAAATGAAAAGAATCTTTATTATCTTTATGTAAAATATGTTTCTCTTATTTCCTACATTAATGTTAATTATCTAGTCCAAATATTTAATTATTAAATAACTCAAATCAAATGGTGGTGTTACCCCAGCAACCTTCTACTAGTGTTGTCGTCACCACTTAGTACCTTTTATTCTTACTATTGTTTATTGGCATTCTAGTTCCCATGTGAGCTCTAGGGAGTGACCATGTGTTATGCTAATTTTTTTTATTTTTTTTGTGAATATGTGTATATTTTATAATTAATAGAATTGGACTTACCTATTCATAATAAAATCAACTTCAATGCCTCTTTAAAATATATAATAAAATATTTTAATCATGAAACATGGGCCAATGAGTTTAAGTGGAAAAGTGCAGAGGTGAATCCTAATAGCACTATCACAATCTAAATTTTTATAAAACCCTAAAAATGTTAATAAATTAAGTTTCTAAATTATTTATATAATAAAATTTTACATTAATTCAGTAAAAATAAGATTTACAAATTAATTATTTTAAAACAATTAGATTATAAAGAATAATTTAGTCAATATTGGTACTGTTGATATTGTGGTGACTGATCATGTAGTAGGTGTTGATATTGTGGTGACATGTCTGGTAGTTTTTTGGTGCTTTTTCAGGAAAGAGATTTGCTTTTTCAGGAAAAAGAAGACGACATTGTAAAACCCTAAATTCATCAATTTTAGAGGTTGCCCTAAAACGCATGTTATAAATGATAATAAGAAAGGTTGGACGGTTGTGTAAGTGGATGTAGCCCAGGTTTTGGGTGGATGTAGCCCAAGTTTTGGGTGAACCACATTAAATTTGTGTGTTATCTATGTTTAGTTTCTTTCTTCTATTGTTTCTGTGTATAACTATTTATTCTTATATTGTTCAAACCGTAATAGGTACAATATTTTATTTTTATAAATAGAAATGCATAGTAAAGTGAACCATACATACGCTCGATTGGATCATACAGTTTATTTGAACAAAATAGATCAAAATAATAAAAATAATAAGCAACAGAAGACAACTCCAGAGCAGTATTCAAGAAGACGTGGTACTCTTGTTGTGCTAACAGTTGTCGTATTTGTAAGGAGGAGCAACCAAAGGCCCATTGTATAGGATTTGCTGAAATGTAGCCCCATATAAAAGTTGGTCACCTTTGGACTGGATCTTTGGAGTTTTTTCCCATTTACATTCATACCCTGGGTACCATTCAGTCACTTCAGATTCTTTTCCAGGTACAAAAACATTCTTCTCTGAATATATTCATGCATGAACTCTTCCCCCAATTGCATAATCTCCCCAATTTGAATACAAATTTTTCACAACATGACAATATCCCCACCTGAAAGGGAAGGAATGAGATCAATCATGAAATATAAATGCATTGATAAACTCAAAAAATTCAGAGATTTTTTGGGTTTCTTTTTTCATTGATAGTATTAGCAAAACCTTACCTACAATGAGGATTGTGTTGGTCTATATTCGTAATATAATTTCTATACACTGACTCTCATTTGTTCATCAATCATTTTTTGACTAATTATGTCTGAATCTTCTACACCCAATAACATATTGTAGTGATTATTAGATAAATGACTATTTGAAATGGTAATATCAGTAGAGCCCTAAACTACAGAGACAAGACCCATATTATCATCAAAGAAGGAAAGGTGATCCACCCACACCTTTTTGGATTCAAATATATGTATTGTGTCCCTGCTTGTCCCTGACTTGAATGTTATGAATGATAATATCCTCAACTTTGTTCAGTCAAATTGAAGATCCAGTGATGATCACCCTCACTCCTCTACCATCTATGTTGTCTAATTAAACACATGAAACATTTGTACTAGTTTAATTGTCATGTCTTGAGTGACGGTGATCCATACTCTAGGGCTGATAGAGGAGAGGCTCAGAACATACCGCAATGTACCTTGAGCAGGGTTCATGGGGTTGTCATTAGATCTCGTGACTATATATGGAAGTTCTTTGTGCCCAGCTTTGACACCCCTTGTAAAACCAATGGCAAATTTTGGTAGTACAATTACCCGTGCCCACAGCTGGATAATTGACATTTTGTAGGTTAACATCAATTACAGCATGTAAGCTATTTTTTTTTACTTTACTATTTTTAGATCTACAACATCCTAACCCTAAGCACAAGCATGTTTCTCAAGGTTCAGGTCCTCTGCGTGCTCTGCTTTCTCATTTGTCAAAGGGTGTTCTCCCCCTGGGAAAATGATCTACTTCTTTTTCTGTTGCGGAAGTTCGGAGTCAGGGAGGCCTTTGTTCCTCCTCTTTGGTGGGTCCCATTCAACTATTCAAGATCGTGTCTGACTTCTTTCTCAGTGGAAAAAAATGATCGATAATTCTCCTTTTTTACAGAAAACTAAACATGCCTGTAACAATCTTGGAGGGTTTTCTGGATCAAAATATGTAGGTGAATTGAAATCTGGACCAGTCTTGGCTCCTTTGAAGCATCACTTAGATTTTACTGCTGAACATAGAAAGGATAACCCTAAGAAATGGGTGAAGGTTAAAACAAAGAAGAGGTTGGGTTCGGGTTGTTTTGTGTACCAAACAGTGAAAAAGGATTTTGGTATCTCCTTGTGTAATACCTTTGATGTACCTCATCAAGATCTACGTGGCTCACCTACCTTTCACTATTCTCCAATTTTACCCCATGGCAATCTCAGACTTTCACAAAAGAATCACAATGTGAACATCCACAGTCAAAAATCTCCTAATTTTCATTCATCTTCTGGACTGAATGAGGGAGGTTTGTCTCCCTCCAGAATCAATAAAAATTTTGGTGCGACAAATGTTATCCATATAAAATCAAGGAAGATTGATAAGATTAAAGAGATATGCAAAAAACTCACTATTTTCACCCAGTGGAATGGATATGGCACACCTATCAATGAAATTGTTGAATAGTTTGAAAAGAAATATAAAGGATAGGTAAGTACTGCTCTTCTCTCATAAGGTTTTTTTATTTTAAAATGCAATAGTATAGAATTAAAGGATAATTTTCTGAATTAAGAAAACCCTAGATTCAAAAATTTCAATTTCACCTTTATTGATTGGATCCCAAATTTTGATCCAAAAAGATTAAATTTTTTAAAATTTGATAGGGCTATTCTTTGGCCAAATATTCTTGTTGAATTGATATGCTAAGATTTCTTTGTGAACATAGGTAATTAGATAGGGAAATATATAGGTATTGTAGAAACTGATAGGCCCTAATCTAATAACATGATTATTGTCAATATGGGCATTGACACATGCACTATTAATCTTATTACTATTGAGTGCCTGAAGGATATTTATGTTATTAAACCAGAAATACTACAATTAGAACTTATCACAGAAATTGAAGATAGGGTTAAATTGGACATGAAGAATGTCTCTCCTCACATTGAGGATAATATATCCCCTTCTACTATGATGGTTGTCTCTCCAGAAGAGGATATCGAAGAAGGGGAAATAGTGGAAGGGAATTTAAATTTAAATTCAAAGGTCACACATGGAGGCATATCGGTAAAATTTAATAAGAATGAAGGAGGTTTTCATATTGTATTTGAAACATTTCAGGATTTTTTGGAGATCTATAAAGAAAATACCATTAATACATGTAATAACATCTTAGAAGCTGCCCAATGCCAGACTGTGGCTGGTCCTATTAACAACAATATATAAGGCCCTTCTAAGATGGAGGCAAAGGTAAGATTATTCACTAAGCATCTATGTGAATTTGTTTTTAATGATTTAATGTATCAATTTATGAATGAAATATGTGACAAGGAAGAACTCTTGAGAGAAAGAGAATTTTTGATCAAAGGTTTTCTGGAGGAAGAGGATGATCGATATTCAATAGATATTGGAAATCTCTTATTGTATCTTGCAGATAGAGAACTTAAGGATCAGGAAACACTTGGGATTGCATATACTCTACCTAGTTTGCAAGGCACTGATTGTGCCAAATCTAATAAGAAAAGAGAAAGGAAATCAAAATAGGAATTAAGATTATTGGATGGTTGTGTTGCTGGCCAAGCTAAACTGGTGACTATTTTTAATGCAGGGAAGGGGAAGTTCCATCTGAAGTCCCCATGAATATTCTAACTTAGAATGTTAGGGGCTTAAATGCCCCTAACAAGAAGCAACTTTTAAAAATATGCATTTCTCAAACTAAAAATGATATAATTACGCTATAGGAAACCAAATTGGACAACAAAGAAATAACAAATTTAAAAAAATACTAGGTTATAGAGAGTTCTGGGGAGCTCCAGCTAGGGGGGCCTCATGGGGTTTGCGATTCATTTGGGATCCTAGGACGTTGTCTCTCACTAAATTAGAGGATCACTTTAAATAGAGATGTGGACTTCTTAAGTGCTTCCATACTTTGCTATGTTTTAGGATCTTCAATTTTTATGGCCCTACCCCCCAATCTAGAGAAGGAAAGAGAATGGAAGGAAATTGAGAAGAATTTGGAAGATTGTCCAGGTGAGATGTCAATCATAGGAGGGGATTTTAATACAATTACTAAAGCCTCAGAGAAATGGGGTGGCCTTTAGAGACTCCCCCATGCTATGAGGTCTTTAATAATTGGATCAATAGGAATGGCCTCTTTGAGGTGTGCACACCAAAGGATGGGTTTACTTGAAATAATACGAGAAAGGGTTTTACCTTTATTACTGAGAAACTTTATATATTTTTAATCAATGGTAGCCGGGAAGACTTACCATTCACTATGTCTACTGATGTTAAACCTATTTCTAGTTTGGATCACTACCCAGTACTACTAAATATAATCAAGGAGTGTAAACTTGATAACTACCCTTTCAAATTTGAACAAAAGTGGCTTAAGAGAGAGGGTTTTTTGGATATGACTGAAGAATGGTGTAAGTGAATTGAGGTGTCTGGAACTAAGTTATATCAGGTAGTAAACAAATTAAAAATAATCAAGAAAAAATTAAAAGTATGGAATGTCGATCATTTCGGGAATATTTTTGAAAACAAAAACACTTTAGAAGAAAACTGGCAAATTTAAATGAGGAAGTAATGTCGAGAGGTATGGATGAAACCCTTTATGAGGAGGAAAATTTCTTAATGAAGGAATATGAAGAGGTATTGGCAAGCGAAGAAATCTTTTGGAGACAGAAATCTAGGGAGACGTGGTTGGATGTTGGGGACATAAATACTAATTTTTTCCACAAAAGCACTAAACATAGGAGAATAGTAAACATGATCACCACCATTAAACTTATGGATTATGTATTAGTTGATGAACCTAAAGGTATAGCTAAGGAGGCGATAAGGTATTTTGAGAACATTTTTAGTATACGAGGCGAAAGGAATATGGAAGCCTAGGATAGCATTATTAGAAACATCTCCAATATTATTTCCCCTAAACAAAACAAATTTCTCTTAGAGAAAATTACCAAGGAGGAAGTGAAGCTAGTATTATTTAAAATTAACCTGGACAAATCTCCAAGACCTAACTGTTTGGTGCAGGAGCACCTTTGTCAAGGAGAAACTTGGTTAATAATTCAAAGCTTGGCTAGGCCTATAAGCTCTATTTTGAATGTAAATGTGGCCATTAGAGCCATCCTAGTGAATTTTTATAAATTTTTAATGACAAATGAAGTCCTAGGTTAATAGGTATTTGCATAAATGTCAAAAATGCACAAGTTGCATAAAACTTGTAAAGAAAAGTTCTAAACTTTCATTAAAAGTTGTAAAAGGGATGATTATGAAAGGTCACAACTACCAATTAGTCTCTAAATACCAATTTATGGTCAAACCAATTAAGAATAGAAGGAAGGATTTATGTTTTGAACAAGTTTGGAGCATTTTCAAGTTCTTGTTTTGATTGAATTTTCAGTTTCCTTCTTGTTTCCAGGTCTTTTACAGCCATGTAAAGAATGGAAATGATGTAAATATGATTTAATTTTATGGTTTAGTGAATAATATTCCTTTTGGCTTTGGTTTGGTTCATTTTTATTAATATTTGAACAAGTTATGGTTGTTTTGGTGAAAGTATCTGTTTGCAGATTTGGTACTTCCTGATAACAGTCATGTTGAAACAAATGGTATGAACACATATGGATGAACCAGATACTCTAATTTGATTATTTGGAAATATATGTGAATATAATTTCTTTTCCCTCTTTTTAGAGTTTTTTCCAATAATATTTGCGGAAGATATAAACATTTTGGTGAAAATAGGTTTACAGATATTATCAATGGAAGAGCAGGCATTGATTTGGTACTATAGAAGGTTTTAGCCATTAGAAAATTAAACGGTTGATATATTTGGAAACTAGATTCACATTTGGTTTATTTCCATTTGGTTTGGAGTTATTTGGATTTGTTTTCAGAAAGTTATGAAATGTGATAGATGGGTAATGGTAAAATGGTGGTTGTTTTGGGACAGCAGAAATGGTACTTAGTATGGAGACCGTAATTATTTATTTAACCATTGGATCTTCCTAATTCTTGGATATTGTTTAGAAAACCAGATTATCTAAATTACCAACAGTGGGATTGGAATAATACCATTTGGTTCAAAATGTATGAGTACAAATGTGTAGGATAAATCTGTGGATGCAAATACCTATTAACCTAGGACTTCATTTGTCATTACACATTTATAAAAATTCATTGGGATGGCTCTAATGGCCACATTTAAATTCAAAATAGAGCTTATAGGCCTATCCAAGCTTTGAATTATTAACTGAGTTTCTCCTTGACAAAGGTGCTCCTGCACCACTGTTTCCTAGCATGTCTTTTTCAATGGTGCTGGGACTTCATAGGTGATTATGTGTCTGAGGCAATGGAAGGGGTAAGAAATTAAGGAAATTTTTTTTAAAATAATTTAACAATACCTTTATTTCCCTCATCCCAAAAAGGGAGAAAGTTGATTCCTTTGATTATTTTATACCTATAGCGTTGTGTAATACCTTATATAAACTATTCACTAAAATAATAGCTAGTAGGCTACAAAAATTCCTCCCAAACTTAATTAGTGAGGAGCAAACAGGTTTTGTCCAAGGTAGATCAATATATGATGGTGTTATCATAGCACAAGAATCTATACACTCTGTCCAAAATAATCATGACCCTAGTATTGTAATAAATTTAGATATTAAAAAATCTTATGATAGAGTTAATTGGAGTTTTATGAAAAAGTGTCTGACTACTTTGGGGTTTGCGAAATAGTGGCTGAACATGATGGCTAAATGTATCTCTACCCCAAAATTTTCTATTCTAGTTAATGGCTCTCCCAAAGGATTTTTTGGGATTAACAAAGGATGTAGGCAAGGTGATCCAATTTCACCCTTTTTATTAATAATTATGGTAGAAGCTTTGGGGCGAGCCATGAATATGGCTAGGAAAGAGGACAAGAATAATGGTATAAAGATTACAGTTGGGATTGAACCAATGACACATAAATAGTTTGTGGATGATACTATGCTTTATGGCCAAAGCTCTAAGGAGGAAGCAATATCATATAAAGAAATCCTTGGACTGTATGCTCTTGCTTCTAGCCAAGAAATCAACCCTAAGAAGACTATAATTTTTTTCTTTAATACTTCTTCTATAGCTGAAATGGAGATCTGTAGAATCCTAAACTTTAAATAAGGGAATCTACCCTTCAAATATTTAGGACTGACCTTGGAAAAAGGAAAAATAATGACAAAATTATGGAATAATGTCATGGATAACATCAATCACAATATAGCTACATCGAATGGAAAATGGCTTACTTTGGAAGGTAGAGAAATAAAGGTTTCATCAATTCTGTCTTCTCAACCCATTTTGCAAATGGCTTGCATTGATCTACCAAGAAAAAAGGGAGGAAATTAAAAAAATTCTTAGGTCTTTCTTCTAGCAAGGAAATGGGGACAAGAAAAATTTCTCACTTCTTTCCCTTGATAAGCTGTGTCGCCCAAAAGAGGAAGAGGGTACAGAAATTAAAGATATTAAACTACAAAGTATAGCCCTAGGTGCATAACTTGTTTGGATAATGTATAAAAACCCACATCTGGAGTGGGTCACGATACTTACAGCTAAACTTATCTCACCAATGTGGATCCCATTTATATTTTTAGGGAACTGTCACTCCCTAAAGGATACAGTATATGGAATTGTATGTTGGACTGTAGATAAATCATCCAAAATAAACTCACATGGAATTTTTTGAAGGGGGGAGGCCCTTTTCTAGCAAGATTATTGGGGTGGTTATAGTGCCTTGGATTGTAATATGAATCTTGCGAATGCTTTTAGGTTTCTAACAGCTAAATAAGGTGAGAAAGTTATTGACTATGTTACCTTTGTAGACGAGGGTATGGGATTGAAATGAAAGAAGTGGACAAATATTTGTATTTCCCCATTAGATGTTGTAGCTTTGAATATAAGTTTGGAAGACAGGAAAACATCTTTAAACCTTAAAAATGATATGCTAGTTTGGGATGTTAATAAAAGTGGATATTATTTAGTTAAGAAAGTTTTTAACTTCTTTAGATCACGGCTTATCAGCCACTCCATATTCACTACGACAAGTTTATGTTGGCATAAAAACTATCTTCCTAAGGTCGGCTTCTTCTCTTGGCTTGTATGGCATAAGAAGATTTTGAAAGCTGAGAAAATTGTGAAGATGGGCTATCATGGACCAACCAGATGATCTCTATGTGAGAAGTATGAGGAGACAATTGATCATCTACTCTTTAGATGTCCATACTCTACTCAATATTGGACATGGATATGTTCACAACTTGGGTGGACATCTGCACTTCCCAATAATATAAATAATTTACTAAACTCTTGGCCTTTCCTCAGATGAGGAAGCATTTATGGCTCACTATGGATTTCTGCCCCTTTAATCATTTGATGGGAAATATGGAAATAACAAAATAGGATGATTTTTCAGGAAAAAAGAATTTGGATGTGGGCTAGCTTATTAATAAAATTGAATCTTCTATCATAGAATTCAAAAATAATCGTAACATGAATAAGGATAAAAAGGAAATGAATAGTCACAATGGACTAAGAAGATGAGAGTTAAATGGCATGGTCTTGTTATCCCTCCTTTTTATTGTAAATGGAGGTATATCGTCAAAAAATAAGAGAGACAAGTGTAAATGGATACTATCAAAAGAGGGATGGCTAAAATTAAACTTTGATGGTGCTTCTAGAGGTAACCCAGTCTTGGATGGCATTGGATGTACCATTCACGATATAGAAGGAAAGGAGGTGGAAAAATTATATAAATTCATTGGAAAGGAGACTAACAATGGGGTAGAATTACATGCTCTTGTAGAAGGATTATTATTATGTAGAAATTTAGGATGTAAGAAATTAGAAATTGAAGGTGACTCAACTATCATCATTAATGCCTTAAGAAAAGGCTCTCTCCTTAACTGGAGATTATTCGTTATGTTGGCCAGGGCTATTGCTCTTTGCCAGGATTTTGATTAATTAAAAATTAACTACATATATAGAGGAGGGAATAAAAGAGTGGATGAACTAGCTAATAAAGGAATTGAAGATATTTTAACTAGAGAGTCATGTTCAATTAGAATTTACAGTGAATCATTTCATTAATCAAGAAATATAATTTATAAACAACCTTAAGCAAATTCATTTTCCTTGATTAAGTATGTAGAGTAATCATTTCATCAAACAACGAATATAGTCGAAAATAGAGGATAGTTTGTCCCCTTATCTCCTTAAGAATTATTTTTTAATAACCAAGTATAGCAGAGTTAATTGCTAAAGATTATAAAAACAATATAAAACAGAGCTAGTACTTATTTTGTTAAGCTCAGGTTGTCTCTTTGGGTTGCACCACTTATTCCCCAGTCTTTGTTTTTTTAAGATACCGTTCCATGGTGGAGAGCACTCGCATCATGTTATCATCCTTAGGGATGGTAACTAGATCATTCCTCACTATCCATATGAGATGGTCATCCTTTATTTGATTGATTTTATGGGAAATATCTTGGGCATCCTGTCTGGAAGTAGAAAGATGTACATCAAGGGCCATCAGTTTAGCTATACCCCCACTATGATAGATTACAGGATTGATAATGATGTCTATACTCTACTGATACCTATTCTTCATACCCTTGACATTGATAAGCTCATCACCCCTACCTTTATGAGAAGTGCATCCCATCTTGAAGAAGTATTTCTCCATATGAGTGATGCTTTCTTGAAGGGTTTCTACAATGAGCTCTAGATGTTCATGGAATTATTGTTGGCAAGTTGACTACCTGAGGATATTTGACTCATTTTTTGTTTTCATCATGGCAAAAAAGTCATACTTAGTCTCTATCTTAAAAGACAAAATGACTAAGGAAAATAGGGCAGAACAGAGATACTCAACGATTAGCACATCAGCGCATGTGCGAGAGATTGATTCAGCTTATGCGCATTCAGATATAAGTTGTATGACACGTGTACATACTACATCCAGACACACATAGTATGGAACTATAGTATGGCAAAGTTACAAGCAGATCAATAGACCAGTAGTCCAGGAGACAGAGCATGGAAGCCGACTAAGAGATTTGATCAGCGTGTGTTATTTTATGATGTAATGGCTAAGCATCTTTTGTTATATGTTTGTAATGATGTAATCAACATTTTAGTAAACACACTTGAAGCCGACTTGTTTAAAAGCATTGTATATTTTTTTTTAGGGTTGACTAGTGTTATATTTTGGGTCGACCTATTCAAATTTGAATATATAAGTATATAATGTAAAGATATGATATAAGTGTCAATAATTGTGTAAGAGAAAGTTACAGAGGGATGGTACTATGAAGTTAGTACATGATATAGCTCTTTGAGAGAGAAAGAGCATTCGCACATACACATAACTGATCAGACAATAGTGTCATCACAGTAGTTCATTTTGATATAGTGCATATCATCTTTCAGAAGATTGTAGCCTTCATCTTATTGGGCAGTGAGCCTAGGCAGTGATCCATATACCTCTAACAAGGTTTTTTAAAAGACTCCTAACAGGGTTCGACCTTTAACCAGGTCATTGTACTCATATTGTAAAGACTGCATCTAATAGGGCAAAGGAACTCTCACTAGTTCATTATACTTAGTAAAATATTTGTGGGTACTAATTCCCACTGGGGTTTTCCTCTGATCAAGGTTTCCCCATAATCATATCATGTGTTATGAGTTTTTGTGTTAAGCTTCATTCTATGTATGTTTGATTTATGCTTAAGTTGCTGAAAAGTAATTAATAAGACAAACAGTGATTCACCCCCCCTCTCAGTGTTTCTAACAATTGGTATCAGAGGTCTGGTCCTCATCAAATAATTTTAACCACTTGAGGTGATCATGGACTCACCAAAAGCAAAAAATTTGAAAAATTATCTTGAAGCAGCTCTTGAAGATCTTGATAGATCTGAAAAAGAAAATGAAGAACTTCGACTGAAAGTTGATGGCTCACAATTGCTTATCAAGAAACTAAGAAAATATTTGAAAGATTGTTCCACAAGTGACTTAGGGAAAATGATCAAAAAGCTCAATGAAGAGAATATGTCTTTGAAAGATAAAGTTGAAAATCTAGATGAACAACTCATAGACAGCCAAATTTCTATTGAAGAATAGATCAAAGAAAGCAAGCAACTATATGATGATCTTTTAAAAGCAAACATGAAAGTTCTAGAATTAGAAAACACAAAAAGGAAGTTGGAATCTGAATTAATAGAAGCAAAGGATAAGATTGATAAACTCCACACAAGTTTTGATTCACTTCAATTTCAGCTCAATGCACAAAAACAAAAAGGTGACACTACTGGTCTTAGATTCAATATAACACAAACTGAAGTCAATTCATTACAGGAAATAGAGAAACCTCATGAAGCACTTTCAGAAGTAAAGAAAGTTGAAAATGTTGAAGAGATTAAGGCTGATATACCAAAAAGGGAAATCAAGCAAGTTAACAGAACTTGTTATGCATGCAACAAACATGGTCATTTGGCAAGAGATTGCAAAAAGGTAAGACCCTTCAATGGTTATTGTTTCTCTTGTAATAAATTTGGTCATAGGGCTATACATTGCATAACTCAATAAAAGTAGAATCAAAGAAGAATGAATCAAAACAATCAGAGAAATCAACCTCAAAGGAATTTGCAGAACACTACATGTCAGATGTGTAACTACAATGGACACACAACAAAGAAATGCAGCATGATCAACAAAAGCATCAGACCTCCTATCATTTGTCACACATGTGGAAAGGCAGGACACATCTAGGAGTTTTGTAGATCCAAAACTCAGAAGCAAGATGAACCTAAGAAAACACCATTTGAAGAGAAAGGAGAAGTTAAGTTTGTTCAATAAAATGAAGATTCAAGCAAAATTAGGGTTGAAGTAAAGAAGAACAATGATGTTGACAAAGTAGTTGATGCATCCACAATGGATGCACCCTCTACTTCTGCCTGAATAGACCTTCTTGGTCTTAGGGGGAGCTATTCTAGCTAAGGACCACTACGCAGTTGATATAATCACCTCTGAGTATGCGCCTATGAAATCATGATTACAAGAACATTATATTGCTATGTACATTCACGCATTATCTAAAATGCATCAGGATCAAATTTTTAAAATCCCTAGGTAATTTGCGTATAGTTGCAAACATTAAATGCAGCAGATTGTATAAAAAGAAAGAAAGTATTCAATCATCTTCACACTTTCATTTGAAGAACACATAATTTTGAGAGCATTCGAGCACTAGACATCAAGGAACGAAGGCATAACAGATTTGGCAGTTGAGCAAATGGACAAAAGGATTGAAATGGAACCCTAGCAGTCACGCCGTTTAAGAATTTTGTGAAACCCTACTTAAGAAAATCCCAAGTAAGTATGGTGACTCCAGTTGTGTTTGATATAGAAGAGAGGAAAATATTTGTATTCAAGAAACATCCATTCAAATCCATATTGGACGATGTGGAAGGGGCTTTCTCCAAAACCCCGCTAGGTGTTGTTCACGTGGAAGATATCTGCGCGTACATATACTGCAAGAAGGAAATAGTAGGAGATGTCAAAATAGCTACTCATATGGCATCCATGATGCAACCTAACTACACATTCAAGGATGAATTCACGCACTTGATTGATAACCCTATCTTCGAGTATTCTAATGCACATGAGTTTAATGAGTCTGAATGGGTAAATATTTTGTTGAGCAGAATAGATGATGATCTTTACTAGATTGGTGAGGTCCCTGTGCGTATCACCACTAACCTAATTCATGAATTAACCAAACTTCCCAATATGGGACCACTCTTTCCCACTAGCAAGGATGTCAAAAAGAAGATTGAACAAGTTTGTCTATCCAGAAGTGACAAGCGCGGAATGACAGTTGACCCTATCAAAGAAGATGATATAAAAATTCTGACAATGATACTCGGATATAAGTTTCAGCAAGCCAACAGATTGAATAGTGTCTCTGCAGCAATAGTCCTGACAGCTATAAGAATGGTGAAGGACAACACTCAATACAACCTATGTGAGATCTTGCACGGTCAATTGATTGACAACATCCAAATCATCAAACATGACAAAAGAAAGACATTCAGGTTTGGATCTTTAATCATCTACTTGTATTTCCATATAGTTGGAAAGGTTGCAAACCTCTACCTAGATAGGAGCAAACCCACAATGTCTCTAATATCACTCAAGGTCACATTAGAAAGCAGTACAAGGGATGCCATGGATATGGATATAAAAACATTCAGAATCAAAATGCAGAATAGGTACAGATTGTCTGAGAAGATAATTGACAAATACAAGGATACCATATGCTTCATGGTAGAAACAGATTGCACACGCATGGAGGCAGTTGAACTAAGAACCAAATAGATTCATCCTCTTGGTTATGAAGTGGAATAACATGTGCTAGAAGGATATGTGCAAGTTCTATTGTCAGCACCCAAAGATCCTAATGAGCCTAGGTGGGGCACATACAGATAGAAGACCAATGAAGTGGATATTGTTTTACACAGTGCTGATAATAAAAAAAAAGCATCTAGAATCACATCCAACATACTGAAAGTTCATGGAGTCACCCAAGAAGATCTTGACAAAGCCAGAGATGCCAAGATAGCAAAGGAACTTGAGAAAGCTGAACAGATCTAGAAGAAGAAGAAAGTAGAGAGCACCTCTATGCCATCTTCCACCGTTGACTTAGATTCATCTCCACTGTCCACACCAAGCAAGAATACTAGAGGAAAAAAGTAGGTGCCTACAAATCACCCATCCTCAAGGAACACTAGGAGCAAAGCTAAGAATACTCAAGCTCCTCCTAAGGTAGGATTTAGACCTAGTATAAATATTTTGAGAAACATGATTGTTAATGAAGGGAGATTAGATACACTTTCCAAAGTCTATGACAAGTATCAAGAAATTGATAAAATGGAGATACACTCTATGATTATATCTCACATGATCAAGTTCAAAAAGATAGTTCTTGAACTCGAGACAGTAATAATGGATTAGTTATGGAACTTGTTAGAGATAATGAAAAGACATGTAATTGAGGAAGACATGAGGATAAGAGAAGAAACATTGGATACTCTTCTTCCTATATGCTCGCATGATGAGAAGGCTATATTGTTGGATCTAGTGAAGCCTCATCTCTGAACTAAGACAAGGACCTTACAAATTATGAACAAAGAGTATGAACAGATAGGTAAGGAGATTGAAAAGGCATTTTCACAAGTCTTTATGGATAGACACATGTATCCACCAATGATGCCTATACTAAAAGTTACTCCAGCTCCTCCCAAACAGGCTACAGAACCAATAATTCATTTTGTGCCTATAATAGGTCCACAGGTCTTAGCGCCCATAGTGACAATAAATTCTGAAATAGATAAAGATTTAGAAGACACTATAGTATTTGACAATGTCAAGATATCCATGACTGCATCTGAAAAAGATATGGACAAAGTTGATAAGGCATTTATAAGCACTAAAGAAATGTGCACTAATGATACCACCGCACAATAAGATGAAGTTCCCATCAATGATCAAATTGACACAAATGAAGATACTCAAGATGATATGCAAGGTGACAAGATGCCAATAAAAGAGAAACCAGTAAAGGTTGAATGCATGTATACCAGTTAGAACACTATATTCTCACCATCCACTCAACCATCTACCTCATTATTGTCAAGGTTAACTCCTAATTCAGCAAGTTTGGATGCATGGGGAGAAGAAGACCTAATAAAAGTCAGTGTTCTTCCTATGGAAAAAGCAAAGGAAAAAAAAGTGATGAGGAACCCTCACTTTTTGGAAATGGTAAACATTTTGAATGACTTAGTACCGGCTGACCAGAAAGTAGCCAAAGTTCAATCAGTTGATGATGTGGACAATATTTTGTCAAACTTCAAAACACATTTTATAAGCTTAGTAGAGTCAGCTACTAAGATTGTAGAAGATGAATATAAGAAGGAGAGACTAAATGATTTGGTAAAGAACTTTACCTTAGATTTGAACTCCTTAAAGACTAGACAATCTATATTGAAGGAATTGGTAGATAAAGGAAAGACAGTGATAGCAAATTGTATGGACAGAGTGAAACTCACCTCTGAACACACCAAAAAGGTAGAAGAGGCAGAGTTAATGATAGATAGCATAATAAAATTAGTTGAAACTTAGATGCAAGACATGAACATATGTAACAATGTCTACCAAGGGTAGTTAGACAAAATTGAGAGAGCAAAGTTACAAATCAGCAAGATAAGGGTAAGGCAAACATAGTTAAGAAATGCACTTGCGCCATCCTTAGCAGTCCTCAATAAGAACATCAAATAGATTGATGCCACTATTGCGATATATGATCAAGGTCCTTGCATGGATCTGATAAAAATGGAGAAGCTGACATATGCATTGTGCGCACATTTACAAACAGTTGATGCTATGAAAGCATTTTGGTAGAAAGAGATCCAATCTCTTAAAATTGTGTACCCTAAAGTGTATACGGAGTAATTATGCACTAGACTTACAAAGTTTTTGTACACCTTTGTCATTAATGTCAAAGTGGGAGTAATATAGAATGTGTATATATGGAGAAGTATATGTATATATGATATTATACAGTCACTTTTTGTGTTAAGTCATTTTGAGTAACTTGGCCACATTCCTTTGTTTCCATAAATGACAAAGGGGGAGATTGTTGGCAAGTTGACTAAGTAAGGATGCATGACTCATTTTTTGTTGTCATCATGGAAACAAAGTCATACTTAGTCTCTATCTTAAAAGACAAAATGACTAAGTAAGGAAAATAGGGCAGAACAAAGATACTCAGCAATCAGCACATCAGCGCACGTGTGAGAGATTGATTCAGCTTATGCACGTTCAGATATAAGTTGTATGACATGTGTACATACTACATCCAGACATGCATAGTACAAAACTATAGTACGCCAAAGATACAAGAAGATCAATAGACCAACAGTCCAGGAGATAGAGCATGGAAGCCAACTAAGAGATTTGATCAGCGTGTGTTATTTTATGATGTAATGGCTAAGCACCTTTAGTTATATATTTGTAATTATGTAATCAAAATTTTAGTAAACATGCTTGAAGCCAACTTGTTCAGAAGCGTTGTATATTTGGTTTTACGGACAACTAGTGTTCTATTTTGGGTCGCGCCTATTCGGATTTGAATATATAAGTATGTAATGTAAAGATATGATAGAAGTGTCGATAAGTGTGTAAGAGAAAGTTATAGAGGGATAGTACTATGAATTCAGTACATGATATAGCTCTTTGAGAGAGCAAGAGCATTCGCGCATACACAGAACTGATCAGACAACAGTGTCATCATAGCAGTTCATTTTGATATAGTGCATATCATCTTTTAGAAGGTTGTAGCCTTCATCTTATTGGGCAACGAGCCTAGGTAGTGATCCATATACCTCTAACAAGGTTTTTTAAAATACTCCTAACATGGTCCGACCTTTAACCAGGTCATTGTACTCATATTGTAAAGACTACTTCTAACAGGGCAAAGGAACTCTCGCAAGTTCCTTATACTTGGTACAATATTTGTGGGTACTAACTCCCACTGGGGTTTTCCTATGTTATGATTTGTTGTGTTAAGCTTCATTCTATGTATGTTTGATTTATGCTTAAGTTGCTGAAAAGTAATTAATAAGACAAACACTGATTCACCCCCCGCTCTCAGTGTTTCTAACACTTCTATTATTATGTCCCTCTT
Organism: Thuja plicata; assembly: GCA_018584345.1. Taxonomy (NCBI): domain Eukaryota; kingdom Viridiplantae; phylum Streptophyta; class Pinopsida; order Cupressales; family Cupressaceae; genus Thuja; species Thuja plicata. Next base: position 2,062,751 of record MU226866.1, read on the forward strand.
GTACGATAGTGAATAATTCAACCTCTGAAGAGGCACATATGTTTTCTCTAATACCCTTATGGATATTACATCCTCTATATTCATTTTCATCAACTCCTCTAACAAAGTCTGGAGACTCTCTATTATTCTCTTCTCTTCCCTAAGAAGATGAATATCATTCTTCACAACATCCGTAAGAGGTATATAAACCTTATAGTATGCCCCAAGGCATTTGATAAGAGGGAGCCCTGTAAACTTTAGATCTTTTATCCAATCCATGCGTATTTTCCTGAGGTGTCGATCCTCATGCAATTGTGCAATTACCTCCTAAATTATATATGATAAGGGATCAAATGTCTCACTAGATGGTTGTCCTGGTTGTGAGGGAAATGGGGTTAGGGATTTTCTGATATATTCTGTTAGATGAGCTACAATATATTTGAGTTTGGCCTTGTCCCCCTTTAGCCTGTCCAAACTATCCATTACCTCTTGATAGGTAAAATACCACATATCTACAGAACTATCATGGTGAGAAGGACCTATAACTATCTTTCTCACCTCATAATCTACGAGTGACAACAAAGAGGTCTCTTCCTGCATTTTTTCTTGGGAAATCTCCAATAGGACATGCCCTATCTCTGGATCCTTCCCTAGTGTAGATAATATATGGGATTTCTTTTTCCTTTTGTTATTATAAGGCCTCTCATGATCTAAGAGATCAAGTCACTCAAAGGCAATTTGTCCTCTTCTCTTGTCCTCTTTTTTTTCGATTGCCTTCTCTATCCACGAAGGTGTGGATAGAACTCCTGAAGTGCCGGTCAGACTCTCTATATCAAAAACCTCCTCTCTTTTGGAGGAGTATGAACTCTTATGGAATGGGAAGATAAATGATTTACCTTGCAGGGGTTGGGGCTTATTCCCTTTGGCCCTAAAGATTGTTCCCCTAAAGACTTCTCTTTTGGTTTCTCATGTGTATCTCCATGAGGAACCATAACCAGCTCACCTGCTTCTACTGGTTGGGAGCCTTCTTGTGAGTCAAGATTGATTACAAGAAATGACTCACTCCTACATGTCTGAGCCATGTTATGAAGCTTCTTTAGTGGCTAATCATCCCCATTGGTTTCCTATCTCTCATTAGGATTTGGTGGCCCTATTTTGGATACTCTACCAGTTGATGCGGTTGGGCTTTGAATTGGGGAGGGAAAGAGTTTTGTGGTGATTTTTCCTCGCCTGCCTTTCTGTTTCCACTTCACCCACTCCATTATCCACATAAGGATGGATGCCATCATTTGGTTGAGATCATCCAGCTCTAGCCCATCAATTGTGATGGGATTCAGAGGAGTCCCCTTTATCCTTTCAACATATTGTAGAAAAATTATATCCTTACCATCTTTTTTTACTCCCTCCACATCAATATTTACTCCATAGAGTCTTACCTTCTGTACAATGAGCCATGACGAGGATCTCTCCCCCATGTCATAACCATACATGCTATTAACACAATAGTCCTCTAGGGTGGGGATATGGTGGAAGGATGATCCTAGCTACAAATTATCTTGGACAAAATCTAAGGGGTCAAAGTGTGTTCATAGCACGTTGTATTGCTCAAAAGAATACTTAGCTTTGGCACACTTTACCAAGTTATGGGCGTTGGTATTGGAGGAGAATGTATATGGAAGAACTATTACTGGAAATTGTATCACCACTTTATGACATGCACACACCTAGTATTAACCTCTATTATCTACCTACAAATCTCTATGAGAATGATTTTATCATCTAGATATCTGGGAAACTTATACAGATAATTGTCAAATGCCCCAATCCTAAAATAGGTAAATGTCAAAAATTGAGTAAAGTGGCTACCATAGGTATTTATCGCCGATGATGCCTCCCGAGACATTCTCCGCGAGGGGAAAACCTGGAGCTCCCTAAATATTCTCATGGTGAATGCATCATTTACCCTTCAGAAACTCTCGTGACTATTATGCATTTGCAGACATGCATAGTAATCATAAACTTGTATATCCTCCTCATATTCTTCTAAACTCAGGAGATTGGGCCAGCTACAAATAAAAGCTAAGGCATAAATGATATAGGAAGACATATGGAAGGAAGACGTGAGTTTAGCTATAATGAGCACTTTGGTTAACCTATCACTTAGTAGTTGAGCCCAATCAATATATCTAGTCTCAACATTGATGGTTTTAATGATGAAATAGAACCACTCCTCTAAATTTAGGGCATTCTCATTTCCCCAAAGGTGATGTAGCAGCACTAAGATATCCATGATCTCTCTTTTCAGATTGGTTGCATATAATTTCTTTGGTAGTTTGGAGTTAGGGGTCCTCTTTGTTTGAAACCAATCGGCTGATATCTCACCTCTCCATCATGATTCCTCTCATTTAAATATGAGATTGACATTGCAAAATTCTAGTCATTATTTGTATTCCTTATCTTCTAACTAACATGGTTGAATTAGGCTATGCACTCCATTATAAGTTTGGGGGCTTGGATGGCAACATGAAAGCCTGTCGCTTGGATTAACCCACTCTCAACCAACTTCTGCATTATGGGATGCAAGGGTGCGATATGAATCCTTCTATACAAATCTCCCAAGTCATAAAAATTCAACCTGGTATCACCAATATCTTTCCAAACACTACGAGCACCATTCAGATGAACATAACCTTAATGTTTTAGGGCCATTTTCAATATAGGTGATGCTTCACTATTCGAGCTACTGATTGTATTGAATGAATTGCTTCACTATTTCTTTCATTTTTAAATAACTCTCAGATTCAACTTTGGGATTTTCTCCCACTTTTATAGGTTATCTCACTTTTCCTGATGCCTTTATTTCATCTACTCTATATCATTAACGTTATTGTCGATTTGGACTCTCTGTACAAGGAAGCGATTAGATGAGTATAACATCTACTCATGACAGGGATTTTATGTTTGGGTACTCCTTAGTTATATTTTCTTTGTTTTCCATATAGTTTTATCCCCACCCTTGGTAACTTTAAATGTTTTTTATTTACTCCCTGGGGCTTCTACTCCTTCTATCATCTACCTCTCAGACTATTCCCTTATCGATACCTCTCAACAGCTTTCTGGAATGTTGGAAACTATGTTAATTAGCTACTTGCATGATATTACATCTATATCTCTTTTCCTTTCGACATCTTTGAACCATCGCCTTTTCAAATTTTTATCCATCTATGTCCTTTTTCCAAGTAGGGGGGTCATGTTACTTCCCCCTTCTTTCTTAAATTAGGTTTATTTTTTTCATGACTTAAAGCTCACAGGGCTTATATCAAAATTTTGGTATCTACCCACTCCCCCTTCCTCCATCATAGTATAATGGTTCCCCTGTTATATACCTATCCAAAATAGTGCAATTTATATGGCTTATCATGGGCTTTTCAGATTTATGGGAACTTTCCAACATAAGTGCTCGCCCGATACTCCCCTTTTTGGGTTTTTTGAATAAGAATCCAGGTTGTTCTTTTTCTGATTTAGCAGACCACTTTCTTTGGCTCTATCCTTTTCCTTTTAACAAATTATTACTTTTTTTACACCCATCATGTCGATATCTTTCTTTCTTAGGAAAACGTTGCAATTACTGAGATTTCTCACTTATTAATCTTACTTTCTCCACTAGCTTTTTCCTGTAACACTTCCCGTATATATAAACTTGTATACATAGTTATAAAGAAAAGAATATCAATTATCCTTTGCCCAAGAACGTATTCACATATACATCCTATAGGATATTTCCGTATAGCAGGTATTTTCTTTATTGGGGGTTCTGCTTCTAGGATTCAGGGATATAATATCATCTTCTCCTTATTATTAGTCATTAAAGAATCTTTCTCTTATATTTTATCTTTTCTTAGTTAAGATTAGAGATGAACTTTCCAAAATAAAATTAATAAGAATAAATTAGGAATCTGACTGTACTACTTCTTTTCATATAAATATGCATAGCTATGGTTTTAGACTCACAAAAATCCCCATTAATTACTCTTTAATGTCGAAATATAAGTAAGAATAACACTAAAAAGTTCATGTTAGATTCGGTAATCTGACAAAGCTCATAAAATCTTTTAATCTAATGGAAGATTAAATATTCATCTCAAATGAAGTTAAGTAAAATATGCCTTACAACTAATCAAAAGAAGGATAATTATTAAAATCATTAATGCCAAACAAGCCCCATCCATAAGCTATCAACATATAGGCATTATACCACTTAATGATAGTTAATAAGCTTTCCTTTCATCAATGATATAAAGCCCCAAAGCACAAATCTTACTTATGAAATAGAATTTTTAGCAAGGCCAAAATATTTAAAAGACATCTCGCTCATATTACCTGAGGATAGGTTGGGAGTTATATTAAATTAATAAATTATCACTCTACAACATAGAAATTTGAGCCAAATTTTATAAATATCATAGACACCTAAATACCATCTTTTGGAAGTTTCAAATATATGAAGAACATATGTCGGACATAGAGTTGCATTTCTCTTCTGTATTGGGGTACAAAGGTTAAAAGAAATATGGATACCCCAATTAGACTCCAAGGTGAGAAGCGACAAACTAAAGTAAAGAATGAGATAACGGAACAAAGGATTAGGGGAATTATAAAACACAATAACTTATTAGTGGTGGAGGATATAATCAAGGTTTTAGGAAAAGACTACTTGAATAATACTGACACAACAAGAGTGAATTCGGGCATTAAATCAATGTTCCTTTCCTTGGCAATGCTCCTAGAGAGGGATAAAAAGATTGCAAAAGCGATATGTGAAAAAAAATTCAAAGAGGACAATCTTGGAGGTGTTGACATTGTCCTTCACAACATTTATGAGGCCTTGATGATCCCAAAAGACAAGAATTATGGGAAATTTCTCATAGGAGACAATTCGGCCCCTAGATATGCTATCTTATGGTATGAGAGTAGGGAGGCTTTCAACTCATCCCTGGTTTGTAGGGGCCAAAACCTGAATTCTCTAAAGGCCCTATTACATATCAAGCACCTAGATAACCCTAATGGTTTTTGAGATTCTCAGGATGGGACAAGCACAGCTCTGGCAATAATATCTCTGATGGTGATAATGACAACATTGTGGAGCGGCAGGGTGGTATGCCTTCCTGTGAGGTGGACCCTTCCACCTTGGGTGGATATTTTTGGGGTAAAGACATATGATTTCTACCATGATAGGAAAGCCATTTTACACTTTAAATTACATTAGATACTATATCATTAGAATTTTACTCATAGGCTTTATTCAACTTATAACCTGAGAATTACTTTTCTAGAGTGCTTGGGTAACACCCAGAAACATAACTACAGTCCCATATTTTAAATATAATTTTGGTCTATATCAAGAATTATTGTTTAATAGTATAGACATTATAAATATTGATAGCATGAAATAAAATTTTAAAATTACCCTTAGCAGAAACATATGGTATTAATTTAGACTCATGCACTATATTATTGAATGGAAGAATTATATTCCTTAATAGGCTCCATTCCCTTTAACGTGTTATATCAGAATTTTGAAATCCTCTGTATTGGGAGATTATTATTAATTTATGCTTCAAGAAAATAGGCTTCGTACCAATTACATTAAATTATGATCAGCATTAGTAAATTATCTAGAAAATGCATGTAAAATCAATAACTTCCTCCCAAAAACTACAATTTTGATGGAATATTTTAGAATTTTATCTTATCTAAAATTCAAGATGTGACACATTACTAATGAACCATGTAGATATAGTTTTCTATTGTGAGTGATGTCTGTGCAAGATCAAGATAAAGGTAATTTTAGAAAGAAAATGAACAAGGAACGATATGAAGGATTTCCCAAAGGGAAGCAACAATGCGAAAGTGGGATCAAATATTTCTAGAGTACTCTATGTAATAGTTAGGGTTAGAAAGGATGAAAATTTCCTCTGGTGAGGGATCAAATTGTAAAATGAAGGAATGCCTCCATCTATTCTATTTTGTAACTTGGACTATCTGACATATTTTGGACCTTGGTCCTGGGCTAGATTAGAGGTTTTCTTTTCCATTCTTTCCTACTAGTGCCCATAGTGAATGAAGATAATGTATCTTTACAACTTTTTAGTATAATAAAAACTATGGCTTAGGCCTTTTACTGATACAAAAAAATATTTATAAGATTTTGTTTTGTGAACATAAATTTATTAGACAAAAAGAAACATGTATATAAAAATTTATTGATAATACAATAAAAAATTAATGGGCCTTTTAAAAATTAATTTAAAATATTTTTAAAAATTAATCTAGACACATTTTCGTGATAAAATGTTACCTATTACTACATTTATGATCTATAAATCATATTTCTTGAAGGAAATAGAGTTCTCCAGGAAGCCACCAGAATGATGACATGTATCAAATTATTTTGCACCATAACCATTATCTACTTTTAATAAGGAAAATATGCATAGTATTTAGGAAAATTGGGGTTTTCTCATAAAAGTAACCCTATGCACATATTATCCACATACAGTTAATTGTTATTATAACGGGTGTAAATCTGGAAATGAAAGCAAAGAATAATGGAATAAAATACATACCTTCAAAAAAGAATGTGCTGAAAACCCTACCAAATGGTCTCAGAAACTATTGATTTTTGTGATCTCGAATCAAAACTATGACATCTAAAAAACCCAGAAATCATTTTCTTTTTTGAGAAAGGTCAATTTTGACCCAAAAATGAATGTCACCTTTGACCAAAAAGTTCTGATTCTGACTTAGAATGTCTGATTCTAACCCAGAAAAGAATGTTGATTTTAACCTAGAAATGAATGTCTCTTTTGACCCAAAATTTTTTATTGTGACCCAGAATATCTGATTCTGACCTGTACAGTCTGACAAAAAATCTATTTCTAAATCCTGAAAGTTTTCCGAAAATGGTATCCGAATCTGCAATCCAATTCGTTGTTCTGTAGCTACACCTAAAAGAAAATAGTTTTTTTTTGTTGGGGGAGCGTTTTTCCTTGATCAGACCCCAATTTTGGAATTAACCTTAAAGTATAATTGAAATTTCATAAGTAACAAAGTAAATAAATTAATTCACCTTGCTTGTATAGAAACCCTTATGGAGGATTCGAATCCTTGGATCCAAATTTATGTATGCTCCAAATGACTGTAGAATGTAGGATGTAGGATGTCTCAAATCAATTTATTTTATATCTTCAACACCCATCTTGAATGGATCTTGGAATAGGAAGAAGCTTGCATGGATGTGGATGGAGAAATCTTCAACAAGAGGGCTCCATAGAGCTTGAATCCTTGAATGGATACCAATGGCTCTCCTTGATGAATTGAGTGCTTGAAAGTGCTTGAATTCTTAGATTCTTGAGATTAGATGAATTCTTCAATAGATATTTATCTTGCTTCAAATATTTCTTCTTATCTTGTCCTTCACACTTAGAGAAAATGAGAGAAGGTTTCCTTACATACAAATCTAGGGCACAATCTTCTAGAGAGGCCTACATAGGAGTATTAAATTACCATTAGACCTATACCCCTAGAAGTGGACCTATATTAAATATAATTTCAAGGTTCATTTCCTTGAGGACCGAAACAGCCAGACTGAAAGGAGGAATTAAATCTTTCCAAAGCCCGACATCCGGAAACCCTGGAAACTTGAATTTTGACCCTAGGTCAGAACCAAGGTCAATTATGACCTAGGTCAGGGTCCAGGTCAACCTTGAACCTAGGGTGAAAAAATCTCAGGTTTGTAATTTAGGATGCCAGAAACAGGCCGGAGAGAAGTGGGAAATGGAGCAGAACAGGGGGAAAAGCCAGATCCAAGTCATAGACCCATTCAAGGTTCTCAACATGACCCCAAACCACTTACTCAGAGGGATAAACTAGTACAAAATGGAAGTGCTTCCATTTTTTGATGATACATTTATCCCCACTTTAGCAATAGTATGGACTCAATGCAAACTCTAGGTAAAGGAAATCACAAAGAAAAGATAATCTTATTGAAATCAAAAGGGACAAAGGAATCCTCAATCCCCCAGGGATTGAAGTCTTTGTCAACCCCAATATTACAATAAGAGAGACATCACCAGTCAAAGAGAAAGGAGAGAGAGGAGTGGCCAGCTTGCCTAGTAAGATGTGTGTATCTAACTGTGAACCACAAAAAGGATAGGATGGCCCACCAAGCAAGCACTTGATAGTTGCCCCGTAAAGTTGTGCACCTTCTGCCAGCTTTGTGCATGTATGTAGTGCATCTTCTGATGGCTTTTATGAAGTACCCATGGATCCATATCCTCGTATCACCATGGAATACATTTTTTAAATGTGTATGTCTTCATGATTTAGCTAATTATGTGTGTTACCTTTAGAGGATTTATCATATTGAATTGCAATCGAATGTGTATCTCTTTAAGATTTAGAAACTTATGTGCATTACCTTCAGAAGATTTAGCATGCTGTAAAACAAAAGGTTAATACAAAAATGAATAATCTAGAACAAGGGAGGCCATATATATGGCCCCCTCCTTAAGATGGAAAAATACATACTATTTTCACATGTTAAGGAAAGAAAAGAACAAGGATAAAACCTTCTTCAACATCAAGAGAGTATCCATACACAACACCCAGTCCAATCCAAGAAGGTCACAACTCCTATGAGGCCATGGAAGGGACAAATGCAAAGATATATCATGCAAGAAGTGAAAAAGTAACTGTTCTGGTGGATAGTGCATTATTAAGTTTGCAAGGTGAGAGATTTATCAACCATGGAAACCGAATGTCAAACAAATAAATAGGTTATAATCAAGGACATAGATCCCCAATCCAAATATAAATTTTCATGTATGATTGGATATCACATAATAGATAGATACTACTTAACAAAGGGAAAAGTGAATCTCGGAAGGACATAAAAGAAGGAGGTGGCATACTTTCCCCCCAAGCATAGGAAAAAGGATGAAAGGGGACCTATTATATCACTCAAAACACTATGCAAGACAATGAGCCCCCAAGGATTAGGCTAACATTGTTTACATAACGTAGATCTCCATAATAGGAACATAAATATTATTTAGAGAAAACAGGATTGAAATACAACTCGTTGCGACATGATATATAAATAACTTTACTATCAATGAGCTGCCTACTATTATAATATAAAGCTTGACATTCATTAGTAGAGTAATCATGAAATATATGATATAAACAAAAAGGAAGAGTCTTCAAGTGTTAACTACATTTCTTTTTGCATTTAGGTCTATTTACCTTAACACGAAGGAGTTTAGGCAAAATAACTTCTTGGTAAAATTCCTTCATAGGGTCATCATGTTTTGAAGTGTTATTTGAGATGTTGGTAACATTGATGTGTTGTTGAGGATTAAATCGAAATCCATAAGAATTCTCATGCTCCCCATTCTATATGGGCATTTGAATTCCTTGTTTATGCTTACCATATCCTTGACCATGGAATCCTTGTTTAACTAGTAAGTGATAACTGGGACCATAACAAGAAGCCATATCAGAAGGATTCAATGGAACTTCAGTAGTCACCATGTCATCACTAGTAGGTTTGATAGATTCATAGTGGGTAGAAGTAGCAAGAAATTTATTACAAAGGGAATGAGAATTAGAAGAAAAATCTTGTTGTTCAAACTCTCTTTGTTGCTTCATAAAATCAAGATTAGAAACCTTACACTCTCCAATAAAGGTAGGATTGAAATTGAAGGTTCCCCAATCATCTCCAAAAAGAGAATTAGAGGAAGAAGGATTACTATTAGGAATAGGAATATTGTGGGTTTGAATATTCAAACAAGAATTTGGTGCATCATCTGCATGAAGTATATACACCATGTTTTTGTGAATAAACTTGACTTTACGGTGAAGGGTGGAAGGAACATCATGCATCTCATGCAACCAAGGTGTAGTTAAAAGGAGGTTATAATTAAGAGGTCTAGGCATAACATGAAAAGGAGTATTCAGGATGACCGAACCTACTTTGATAGGTAAGGTAATGATGCCCAAATTTTTCTTATCGATGTTATCAAAGCCATGTATTGGAGAATTATCAAGTTGAATAGTTGAAAGATCGGCTTTAATCTCTTTGAGCATGTACATGCCAAAAATATTAATCCCAAATCCATTATCAATCAAGGTCCTACAAATGACACTCTTATTGATAGTAACAGCAACCATAATAGCATCATATTGATTATGTAATTCTTTAGAAAGTAAATCATTTAGAGTAAATACAATGTCAAGAGGACCCGGGGTAGCATGCATGCACTGTAAGAAGGCATTGATGTTCTCTTGATTAGGAGGTAGAGTGGGAAGATTTTTTAGAGATTTTTGCAAGGCTTCATGGTAGGTAGGTGAAGTTTGAAGAAGCTCCCATAAA
>MU226866.1:2108338-2123491 GCA_018584345.1 Thuja plicata
AATTTACATCCACAATGGGGCAGAAGTGAATGGGCCAATTTATTAACTATTTTGAATTCTTGCTTTCGTTCTGAGAAAATTAGGTAGCTCAACACTCTCTGTGAAACCGTTTGAGCAAACCGGGTGTGAGACAGAGTGTGAGACAACCATGAAGCATGATACAATAAATGAACATGCATGTACTGTCGTGAGTCCACTACGGAGGAAAATCCTATCAGTTGAATATTCGACCGCTCAGGACGAAAAGCCTATAAGCTTAAAAATCTTCAGCAAAGAGACTGTTCATCCAAAACCTCGCATTTATTTATTGGTCAAACTATTTTTATTAGATTGTATGATAGTATTTCCAATTTTTTGAATCATCTCTATAATCTTCCATCTAAGAATGAATTAATGAAAACATATAAAATTATAATACATTTTTCTGTTGAGATTAAAATCATAATACATGAAAAAAACAATATATTTATTTATTAGACAATCTAATCAATATTTTGAATCACTCTTTATAATTCACCATTTACAAATAAAACTTTAAATTAATGAAAAATTGTAAATCGATCATAATTTTATAAAACCCAAATTTTAAAGAATGAATATATAACACAAAGCTAAGAGAATGTGTTTTCTCGTTTCTTTTTCATTCTCATAGTGATCTAAAAAAAGAAACAGTTGTGCTCTTCATAAATGTGTCACCATCAGCTGCATCACCATGATCATGCACTACTGAACCAACAAAAACAAATCTAGGAACATTTTTTTATGCATAAGAGGCTAAAGCATAAAGAGACATATTAATCGTAAATAATACATACAACTATAGACTATAAACGAAAGATTATTGGTGGATGTATGCCCAAACCAAAATGGAGTAGATAAATGCTTCACCCACAAAAACTTAATAGTTTAACAATAAGCTCAGTGGCACTTAGCTTTGTGCCCAATTATGAAGATAAAGAGGATCCTTCCTCATTGCTGGCATCCAAGGCAATCTCATTTGACTCATCGTGGTCATCAAAATTGTATTCATGGTATAAATCTTGTTCCTCCTCTGCCTCATCATCATCTTGTTCTTCATCATCTACATCCTCATTGTCAGCATCATCTTCCTCATCTACCTCATCATTGTCCTCATTTTTGGATGAATCTTTGTTTCCCAGGCTGGCCATCTTTTCCTCAAATTTTTATTGATAAACCCATCCAAGATCTTCATTGAGGTCATCCCCAAAGGGTTAATCCAATCCATCCTCCAAGCCTAGGAATTTTGAAAGGAAGGTGATGCCTCTTTTGATCACAAATCTTCTAATTTGATGATCTTCCCACTCCCACCCCCATAGGATATAGAGACGTCTGGGAGGCCTGCCATAAATGTTTCTTCTTATGTTCGAACCAAAGCCTGGGAATGGTTCTCTAGCAGTCATAATTGTAGCTAAGTCCCAAGGAAACAATGTGGTTATCTCTATATCAATGTTAATGATCTCTCCATCCAAACCCACTAGATAATAATCATTAAAAATGTGATGTCAAAGTTAGGCTTCCATTACTTTACGAACCCCTTCTACTGGAATTCTAGCAATAAAGCCCACAAAAATGTCTGTATTAAGTCTAACACGGTGATTTTTACTGATAAAATTTAATCCCAAAATGCTCCTTACTACATGAAACACCAATCCGTGGTGGTAAATGCAAACCTCTTGAATCCTGGAAGAGTCAATAGGGTTGTCAAAGGCATATTCTAAAAATCCAATAACATTTTCTAAACAATCTATTCATTAAAATAATAATAAAATCCTTTATATTCAAGAAATTAAAGATAAAACACTTCATTTATCCTATAAGAATATATTTTCTTGTGAAATACTAATTATATAAACCATTCCAAAATATCTTTTTCTTGTGCGTACAAGATGTGAAATTATCTAGAAATCAGAATTAAATATATGAACACTTGTAAACAATAAAAACTATAAAGAGAAGAATGAATTATTTAGCATGTTTCCTGGGAATAAAGATGGATACATAACTTAAAATTAAAAAAAAAAAATCCAACATTATCCTCTATATAAACAGAAGACTAGGACAAAATAGAGGGTTGGCCAATTTATAGTTGGGGAATCGTACATAAAGGAAGATAGAAAATATATCACTGATATACATATGTGCATGATGAATCTTTTAATTAGGAGGATTATAGACAACTTACCAACTCTTACAAAATATAATTGTTATCCTAATTTTGTGCATGCAGGATGATAATCAAAAACATCAAAACATTGCATAAAGGTACATCTCCTAAATACTATTGTTCAGCTGATATAGATGAGATACATTTCTATTGCATTCATACTATCAGTTACATTGTACTCTATGCACTGATCATTTTTCATACTTGATCATTACATTGTGCATTCAAACTAAATGTAATAAAGAAATTTTTTTTTCATATTACATCTTTCACATTGGAAATTAGAGGAACGTATGCAAAAAAGAAAGCATGATAGAAGCATGATGAGGTTTAGGGGTGCATGCATTGCCTTTAAGAACTATCCTGCATTCTGCAGCCGGTTGTCTGCATTGTCTGAGTCTTGTTGACCTTTGCATTGTCTCTACTTGTCCTGCATCCTAGGTCTTCTTTTGGTCCAGTGTCCTACATCAATGAAAATAAAATGTGTTAGATCAAAATTGGATCTAAGCAATGCATGAAAGTCTAAAATCATCATACAACAATCATACTTCTGGAATTGCATATTTACCAATAACATCAGTGCAAGGGAATGGTATGCATCTACATTAACAGAATAGTAATATCAAAGGGACTTATATCTTTATGAAACTCTTTACTATATTTGAAAGATTCAATGAAGAAGAGAATCATAATTAGTTACATTAACTGAAACTACTATAGTATGTGGGTGATCATCATTTTGATTATCCAAACACTATAGGAATCTAGAACAATGTAGCTATCTACTATGCCCTTTCTCATAACAACTTTTAAGAAAGCAGTGCTATGTTGCAAAAGTGGCATAGCTATGTTAATGTGATGTTTAAACTTGCTGAAAATAGATAAAAGATGTAATATTGTTTGTGAGTGTCATGAGCCCATGCTCGAACCTCATGAACATGTGCAAGCAATGAAAACAATCAAAACTATGTGCAAGACAAGTTGTGCATGTGCTAAAGAGAAAGAATTTACATACTGATATGTAGAATTCAACATTGTTGATGAGAAGATGAACTACAGTGATACCAAAGGTAAGTGATGGACATATGAAAAAGTAGTTCATAATAGTGCATATTTAAGAAAATTAAATGGCATTGATGTTTAAAGATATAAAACTTGCATATCATTGTATGCTTCTTTCTATTGTTTTTGGCAAAGTGACATGCATATGTAGGGCAGGATCATCTTGGTGTCATCAAAGATAAGTCGCAAGGTGCATTCAAACACTGTTGACATCAAGTAAAAAGTTGCATCAAATGTTGTTATGAATACTGGTGTGTTTGACTAAGAGAAAATAAATAACAGTGATATCTATTTTGCAAGGTAATATGCATGCATACAATAGATGAGTAAACAGTGTGTTCCCAAAAGACAAAACATCAGTAATATTTTTATAGGCTGGTACCAAGACATCAGTGATGCTGTTATGTGTTGTCAAATGATAGTAATATGCATATGCATAAAAAAATGGTTAGCAATCTTTTTTATAAAAGCAGAGTATCAATAATGCATATACAAGGCAGTGAGAAATAAAAGTGTTAGCAAATATGCATATACAATGTAAACAACATTAGTATTCAAGAATAAAAAGATGCATTTTTTAAGGTATCGGGCTTGACACTGTAATGTTCATGGGTGTCACAAGACCATCTATGAACCCCGTGAAAAACCATTCTTACTGGAGTCAAAATGACCCTTTAAAATAGTATTACATACTTAGCACTATCAAGGCAAGGTGGAGTAGAAACGGTTGATAATTCTAGACACATCTTAATAGTGTCATAGCACAATTCAAGTCATGGCCCCGACAAAGACAAGATCCATTAAAACCAAACATGGTGATTACTCTCAGTCTCGATGGTGGAGGAATGGTAATGTGAAAGCATTGTATTCACTACCAACAATAACCAAAGACAAGAAAAAATCCCAAGTGAACAACAATGTAAGCATCTAGTAAAGGAGACTGCAACAAAACCCATGTTCACTAATGCGTATATTGGTGATGTTGTTTTCTATGCCATTAAGTCTGGTGATTAACAAAGAGATCAAACTAAAGATATTTATATTTCATGATCAGCATGACATTATAACAACAAAGCAGAAAAACCCAAATCATTGCAAAAAACATGGAGAAAGAATCAAAGTAAAATCCCGTAACTCAAGATTTTTCAAACCACGAAGTGTAATAGCAAGTTCAAACAACGACATCAACAATGAGTTTCTAAAGATAGAAAATCAAATCCAAAGATAGAAGGTAACTTATCTGCAATTCAATGACCAAGATTTGATTATGTGGAGCCTGAGCTCTATAATCAGAAAATCATGAGTAGTGCCATCCATAATGGCCAAGACCCAGATCAACAAAATCCCCCAGTGTTAATGTAGCACGAGCTCTTTGTTCATAGTAACAAACTCCAATTTGAGAGCCCTAAATTAAAGCATGCACTCCAGTGTAAATGCAATCGGAGCCCCAGAATAAGTGTAAATGAATCTAGACTTTGAGAGCCCGAGCTCTTTGTGACATAACAGCTTCCATTTGTAGAACACAAGCTTCATGCTTGAAATACATGCTGAGAGAAGACAAAGTGGAGCTTAAAAACTACAACACAACTCTCACATCATAGTGTCAACTTCCAAATTAACAGCTTGAGCACAGAGAAGAAATGGAAAACTAGATTCAACACCACAATTGTAGCATGAATAGAACAATTGGTTAGGGTTTCAAACCCTCATGTTTTCCCCAAAATCCAAACACAATGCAATAACCAAGAAAATCCGAGTTTTTATAGACTTTGGATTTTGACGACAAAGGATGAGTGAATGCATTAAACACTGTAGTACATGACAACCAATGGCTCAAATTTCCAACTGCCACAACAGCTGCCTAGCATGTACCACGATGGAGATGTGGATATTTTGAGAGGAGTTGTTAACTTCTAGGTATTAGTCATGTTGACCTTAGATTATTTTGTCAGCATTAGGCATGGGTTTAGGGTTTGGATTATATGTTGTATGGGGTTAGGGATTGTTGATTATAGGTTTTTGATATATGTTGGTTTTATGTTTAAAGGATATATGTATTTTTTAAACCAACATTAGGGGCATAGGTTACGACATGAACTATGCCTAATAATTAGAGTTTTTTAGATGATTTGGAGGAGTTTTAGAGGATTTTTGGAGGTAATTTGATTTTTGAAATTTGCCTTGAGAGGGTATATATCTAAACTTCCTAGTCAATTTTAGGGGTTCAAAATTTAGGGATAAGGTGGTTTTGTGAACATATTAGTTCCTTTGTACCTTTTGCATACATTTTGTAACTAGGGGTTCAGTTTTGATGCATTACTGTGTTCAAGTGAATGTACTTTATTCCTTGGCATGTTTTTGTATCTTGGCATGTAACCATTGTAGATTTTTAAGAAAATAAATCAAGTGCACCCATTATTCACAGATTTCTAAGTTTTGATATCAATCCTCTTCTTCATTTCTGCATTTAAGTGTGATGTGTTTTATATCTTAGATAAGTGAATTAATCCAATCCCATCTCTAAGTTATCAAAATATAACCTTTTACAAAATCTGTATGTCTATTGGCAGATCATCATTGTTTGTGGTACAAACCCTAATAGTGAGATCTTTAGGTCAACCTATACGTTGAATAGTGAATGCCTATTTCAAATCTTAATAGTGTTTATCTTCTAGATGCTTTTTTGAAGTTCTAATTAGTTTGAATTCATTTTAGTGTATCACCTTCTAGTTTATTTATTCAGTTTTTAAGTTATCCCTTCTCCCTTTACACAAATCAGAGAATCAATCATAGGTGATATTCCAAGTCCAATAGGAACTGGCCTAGAATCCAAAGATTCCTTCTTATTCAGAGTCTACCCACAACTCAGGAAGGTTTCCATTATTACCGTGAGATATTAGTATGCCCTAATGCCTGAGTTAGGGTGATATTTCAAGGCCTTAATAGTTTTTGGCAGGCCTAGTGGGACCAAAAGGTCATAGTTTTCATAGTTCTTTCTAGTTTTTATATGCATCCACCAGGTTGCAGACCTTTGAGAGGTCATTGTTTTGCATATATGGCGTCTCTGGGTTCATATCTACTAGTTTTATGCAAATTTAGTGTGTAAAATAGAGTAATATCCTCTATTTCATGAAAGTGTTCCTCCATTATTTAAATATCAGTCATATCAAAAGAGTTGTGCTATTATTTTCATGCCAGATTGTGAAGGACAACATCCATCTCATGCTTATCACCCTCCCCCCAACATCATGTTTCTTGGAAGGATGCCTACCAACAACCACAAGAGAGCTTCTTTAATGCATCCTAGAATTATCCACAACATGTTGCAAACATGAGCCTTGATGATATTCTGATGAACTTTCAAGAACAACTTAGACATGTGGAACAAGAACATGTGTGTGGCATGCAGTAGAAGGAGTTATCTTACTAATCTCACAAGCACCAAAAAAATATGGAGGCCCAAAGGTATGAGTAGGAGTTATTTTCCAAGCAAGTGGCATATAAAGAGGAGCAAATGAGGAAGCTAATTTCAATATTACAAGAGCTAGAAGCTCAAACAACTTCTTGTACCCTAAGTTAGCCTATAATTCAAGAGGGTTCCAAGCTTGAGATTCCAATTTTTAAGGGTTATGAACTTGCAAAGGAAATAGCACAACCCTTGCAAGAGCCCTTGAGTGAGCATAGTCAACCAGCCCACTTTATTGATTCTCAGTCTGAGGTGTGTTATGTAGCTGAACCAAATGACCCAGGTACCAAGCTGCCATGGAAACCTTCATGGACCAAACATCCTGGCTTTCAGATGCCAGATCTTGTCAAGGTTACCCCATGTGAGTCATCTAAAGATTAGAGAGTTGAAAAGGAGGTTGATGATATTGCTTCAAATATGATAGAACAAGTAGCAGAAGCTCAATAGAAGAGCCTGTTGAGATAGGAGGTACATGATTTATTTGCAGAGCTGCCTACATATTTTGAGCAGGACAATGAACAAACTACATCATTGGTTGTAGGAGACTATTTTGCGAAAGAGGAAATGGTTATGCTCCTCTTTGATAGTTAACCTAGTTTGTTGATCAAAATGTGGAAGATGTGATTCCAATCACATTAACACAATACCAAGATGTGCATGATAAGGAAGCTGACCAAAGCCTAGAGGATTATTTTGAAAACATTATTACCAATATATGTGAGAATATTTATGTTGATATGTCAGAGTATGTACCTATTGAAGGGTGCTCTATTTTGGAAAACATTCTTTCTAAAGGTTGTGTGCATGAACACAAACCAGAACCAAGTTCTCATGATTTCTAGTGGGTTAATAATTTTGATGAGATCCTAGCTGACTTAACATAAGATGATGTTACTTTGACCATGGAGGAGGAGTTGACATGGTTGTTAATAATGCAGGACAATCAATAGGATTCAGAGACAAGAAAGGAAAGTAAATAAAACAACAAGGAAAGCTCCAAGTTCATACTCTCAAAAGGCTGTCCAATATCGTATCTGACCCTGTTGGAGAGAAGTGAGAAGGCCTCATTTACATCAACACCCAATTATGAGGATATGGATAAGGAAAAACAAGTTCAGCATGCTGATTCATTCCAGGATGCCAATATCTTACATAAGCAGAGTGAAATAAGTAAAAATACTTTCTCTCTTCATGAAATGTTGCATGAGCTGGTTAAATGTGTTTCATTGTTCAGTCTTCTTGTGTTTTACTATAAGCATGTGCATCATTACAATTTGAGGAGAAAAAGGAAAATATTTTAGTGAACTGGTAAATGGTTTTGTTTATCATGTTTTGTTGCTGGTTAGGCTAGGGTAGGTTAGTTTTTCAATTTTACCTAAGTATTTTCAAGCACAGTTAGGCCAGTTTTAGTTTTAGTTTTCCCAATTTTCAATAATTTTTGAAGGTTCAAGGTTTGTTTGGGTTGCAAAGGAAGAGTTTCATTGGATTAAGGGCAGCTTTCAGGAGTCAAAAAATAAGGGAAAGACATGCTTTAAAGTTGGTGTCAATTTCTGCAAACATAAGAAAATCCTTTCTCAAATGATCAAGAATACAGTTACAATTTGTGATAATGAAGTTTTTTCTTTAGTATCACCAATCATAAACATACATGCAATCACTGAGAAAGGGTTTTCTTACACCCATAGTCTATGTTTAAGGTTTCAATCATGGTGATTAACAGACTCAATGTCTAATGGAATTTTTTTGGCTACTGGTCCCAATGTCTAGCATGAAGACATCCATCAGAGGTTGCCAAAATTTTTATCCTAATTTTGTAAATACAAGATGATAATAAAAAACAGCAAGAAATTGCATAAATTTACACCTCTTAAATACTATTTCTCAGCTAATATAGATGAGATACATTTATATTGCATTCATATTATCAGTTACATTGTACTCTAAGTATTGATCCATTTTCATACTTGATCATTACATTGTGCATTGAAACTGAATGTAATAAATAAATGTTCTTTTCATATTACATCTTTCACATTGGAACTTAGAGGAACATATGCATAAAAGAAAACATGATAGAAGAATGATGAGGTTTAGGGGTCCATGCATTGCAATTAAGAAGTCTTCTGCATTCTGTAGCTGGTTGTCTGCATTGCCTGATTCTTCATGGCCTTTGCATTGTCTTTTCTTGTCCTGCATCCTAGGTCTTCTTTTGGTCCTGGGTCCTGCATCATTGAAAAGAAAAGTTGTTATATCTAAATTGGATCTAATATATGCATGAAAGCCTAAAATCACCATACAACATTCATACTTCCATAATTGCATATTTACCAATAACATCAATGCAATGGAATGGTATGCATCTACATTAACAGAATAGTAATATCAAAGGGACTTATATATTTATAAAACCCTTTACTATATTTGAAAGATGAAATGAAGAAGAGAATCGTAATTAGTTACATTATCCTAAATTGCTATAGTATGTGGGTGATCATCATTTTTATTATCCAGACACTATAGGAATCTAGAACAATGTAGCTATCTACTATCCCCTTTCCCATAACAAGTTTCAAGAAAGCAGTGCTATCTTGCCAAACTATGATGTAATGAAAAATCTTGCCCCCAATCCTATCTTCTCGTAGGGTATCATATAGGCCACTTCTCTAGCCTACTGGGGTTCTTAGCTAACCCTCATCTTCCAAGGATTCTCTACACAATATCCTTCTTCTTTTCAACTTGTGAAGACCAACTAGGAAATCAACTCAAACAATCTTAAGCTGCATGGTCATCTTCTTGCTTCTTCATGCTAAGTGATCCAATAAGGCTATCACTATCCATCAATGGAGAGGAAGTTCCAAAACAAGGAAATGGCATCCCACACAATTTATTTGAACTTAGTTTGCAATGAAACACTAAACGAGTTCAAGAACTTGCTCCAAAATCACCAAAATAGGGCTGCAAGAAATTAGGCCTAATTAGGCACTTTCTACAAACAACTTAAAATGCTTCTTAACAAGATGAGAAAATAACTCTAGATCTTGACACCCTTTGTCAAGACCTAAAGGATTTTCTATGTCTTGCCTTCCCAAACTATCCGTACAAAGGGTTCCTATTTGCAAGCCTATTTTTAAGGGTTTCACCATTCATAGAGCATGTCCATCGAGTTTTTGATTTTCATAATGAAGAATACACAACCAGATCTTCCCATTGGATTTGGGGCTTCTCCATACACATTTTCTCCTCTCCAAATTCTTTGATTGAAGCAATCAATTCTTTCAATCACTCCTTTTTCCTTTGCAATTCACTGTGATCCCTAGCCACGCATCTCTGGCTCACCTAGGGAATCACTGTAAAAATAGAAAATATTCTTTCCAAGGCCCATCGTTCTCCACTCATATAGTACAAGGAGTCTCCTCACCCATTTCAAGATCCTATACAAGTGCCAGGGTGGAATGATGAGCTATGACTCCATTTACACAAACTGAATAGTTCAGACTAGCGAAAGTGTAGAAAACAAAACTATTTACAAGAGAAACAAAACAAGAAAAAAAGTACTAAATAATAACATGAAGAAAAAATTAATTACATTAAATAACTTATGCATAAGTAAAAATGCAGAGTTTAATTCATTAAAACCCAAAATGTGTACAAAATGCTCAACTATAACTAAATTTCCAATCACACAGTTTGTACACTGAATTCAAAATTTCATCCAATCCCACACATAGGTCAGGGGAGGAATTATATAGTTTACCATGGCACAAATCTAACTATTTCTGAGAGTTATACAATGAAATTAGTGAACATGCATTATTGCAAGAAATGTTGTCAATGTTGTCAATGACAACATTGACAACTTTTGCAACTTTTTTATTCTTGCATTCTAACTTGGTCAACACACCACATAGCTTATCCAAATGCACTATCATGCCTATTAGACCTAAAATTATCTCTCCTCGACTCAAACAAGCATAAAATCAAAGGTTCCATCATCTTTGGAACATGTACCTAATTTGGATAAAATCGTCACTTTTTAACATCAAATGATCTAGTTAGGTCTTCTAACCAAATCAACACACCCTAGGACCTATCTAGTCCTATTATTGCACTAGTGGCTTGGCTAAGACCACTACAAGCCAAAATCAAACTAGGAGCCTAGGTTACAATCCAACCTTACCTAGGTGCTCCTGCACCATACTCCGCCATAAAGGAAAGTCATGTCACTTCTGTGGACACGATGTCTTCAGGAATGCCCATCTTCTTGAATTATATATCTACAATCCATGTTGCCTCTGATTCGGGTTTTTGCTTCCAGTTGATGAGGTGCTCCATGTACACCTTATGCCTGGCAGTCTTCTTGACTCTTGAATCCAATACCCTATCTTCTTATGTCTGCATCTTGGGAGGCAAAGCATTAGGTTCCACATCCTTTCCAACCTCTTCTCTTTTCACATCCATATTTTTCAAAGATCCTTTAAACTTTATCAAATCTGTCACATTAAAGACAAGTGAGATGCTCAATTCAGTTGGTAGATCCACCTTACATGAAATATCCCCATACTTGGCTAAGATCTTGCAGGTCCCCACTCTTTTCATCTATAGTTTGGTAGGCATCCCCTTTTTCAACCTATACTTATTTAAATGTACCACAACATAATCACCTACCTTAAATTGAACATCTTTTATCTTCCCATCTACTTTGGCCTTCAACTTTTGGGTAGAATCCAGTATAGTCTTTTTCACCTGCTCTTGGATCTCCTTCATGGTTTGAGTGAATTATTTAGCATGACCACTCCTATAATCCATAGCTCCAAGGTCTATAAGCTCACATACACCCCTTGGGTGCATCCCATAAACAACTTCAAATGGGATTCTACCTGTTGTTCTGTTAACACTGTCATTGTAGGCATACTTTTCTTGAGGAATGACCACATCCCATGTCTTCCCATACTCCTTGGTTAGGAACCTTAACAAGTTACCAAACACTGTGTTAACCACCTCAGTTTGGCCATCAGTCTGAGGGTGGTAAGCTTAACCAAATGACAAGTTGGTACCCAATCTACTCCATAGTGTTTTCCAAAAATGGCTAATGAACTTAACATCCCTATATAATACAATACTTAGGGGTAGTCCATCGATTCATAAAACCTCCTTAAATAATAGGTGTGCAATGTTACTGGCATCATTTGTAGTCCTACAATGTATAAAATGACCTATCTTGCTAAATCTATCTACCAAAAAATAAATACTATCATGGCCATGCTTTTCTTAGATAACCCCATAATGAAATCCATGCTAACACACTCCCATGGTATTTTAGGGATTGGAAAAGGTTGTTACAAACCTGCATTGCTAGATCCTCCTTTTTCTTTGATGCACACTACACACTGTTCAACATACTTGGTTACGTCTCTCACCATCTTTGGCCAATAGTAAAAACTTTGAACTAACTCTAGGGTTTTGTTCACACCAAAATGGCCACTCAAGATTTCATAATTTTTTTTATGAATGATAGTTTCTCTCATTGAACCCTTAGGGACACACAATTGGTTCCCCTTAAACAACAATCCACTCTGCAAGGTAAAATCAGAAAATTAACTATGGAAGTGATTTTGAAAATCAGAGCATACCTTATAGGCTTCACCAAAGTCTTCATCTTCCCTATAGAGGTATTTGAAACTCTCTATCCTAATGCTCTTCAATTGAACTTCCTGAATGGTTAGCAACCTCCTACTCAAGGCATCTGCAACCTTGTTCAATTGTCCTTTCGTGTGCTTTATTATGAAGGTGAATTCTTGAAGGTATTCCATCCACTTCAAATATCTATTACTGAGCTTCTCTTGTGTGTTTATATAGTTCAAAGCCTATTTATCAGTAAACACCACAAATTCTTTGGGTAATAAGTAATGTCTGCACTTCCTAAGAGACTGAACCAAAGCATATAGTTCCAAATCATAAGAAGAATATTTCTTCTTTGCTTCATTTACATTTTCACTAAAGAATTCTACTAGCCTACCTTCTTGGCTTAACACACCCCCTACTGCCATTCCACTTTCATCACACTCCAATGTAAAAATTTGATCAAAATTAGGGAGTCTAAGGTTGTGTTGCTACTTGATTTTTCAACATTTCAAATGCTTTCTCTCCTCCAGAAGTCCATCTGAACTTAGTCTTTAGACCACCCTTAATGGTTTCTAGCATGGGTGCACAAATCGCACAGAAATTTCTTATAAAGTTTCTATAAAACTGGGCTAACCCATGAAAACTCCTTACTTCTTTCCATGTGGTTGGTCTAGGCCAATTTATCATACCCTCCACCTTACTTGGGTCCATCTTCAATGAACCTTGGGATACAATAAATCCCAAATACACAAGTTCTTTCTTGAATAAATCACATTTCTCAAGGTTGATTGATAACTTCTCTTCTAGCAACCTCTTAAGCACCATCTCCACATGTTTTACATGTTCCTCCTCTATCTTGTTGAAGATAAGTATATCATAGATAGATATACTATACTACAAATATCCCTGTGAAGTCCTTAAGCACTTTAATCATGAGCCTCATGAATGTGCTAGGGGCATTTGAGAGGCCAAATGGCATAAATCTCCACTCATACAACCCATCAATAGTCTTAAAATTTGTCTTCCATTCATCCCCCTCTTTAATCCTAATCTGGTGGTATCCACTTTTCAAGTCGAACTTAGTGAAAAAAATTTTCCCCCCAAGAAATTCCATCAAATCCTCTATCCTAGGAATTGGAAATATGTACCTAATTGTGATCCTATTCTATTTCTCTACAATCAATACAAAGTCTCCACTCACCACCTTTCTTGGATGCTAAGACCACTGGTATGAGACATGGGTTGATGCTCTTCTTGACTAGACCTTGATCTAATAGCTCCTGCACTTGTCTAGCCACCTCTAGGTTCTAGTCTAGAGTAAGCTTGTATTCTTCCTTATTTGGAAATGATGCACCATGTACAAAGTCAATTTGATGACTTATCACTCTTCTAGGAGTCAAAGTGGGAGGAGTCCCATCACTGACAATATCCTTGTACTTTTCAAGAAACTTTCAGATTTCCAATGGAAATGGTTCTTATTTGGGATTCTCTTCTTTCTCAAGCTTAAGAAATATTACATAGCCTTCACTCCCTTCACCATTGAGGGCATTTATGAACTCCTTTCTACTACTCAACAAAACACTTGGAGTCTTGGGTTGTGGCTCATCTTCTTGCAATAATGATTGTATTTTGAAAGTTCTGTCACCTTTCTTGAAGGATATGGAGTTTTCCTTCCCATCATACACTGCTCCTCTTTCATATTGCCAAGGCCTACCTAGGATTATATGACATGCATCCATAGGAAGCACATCACATAGTAACTTTTCCTTGTACCTGTTGCTCAAATTTTCCATTTCCTATGAGATTTGGCCATCCTCTATGTTTTCCCGCCCAAAAATGGCTAAGCCTTTTCAAAAAAGTTTTACTCTTGTCTCATCACGCAGTCGCGGTGGAATTATGTTTAAGTCATTAAGTTGCGCGAGTGCGCGACGAGCTACCAATCGCAGTCATCGCGCAATCGCGATCTATTCCTGCATAAGGTCCCACAACCTTGAGATGATTCCCATGTTATACTGGATTATCAAGACCAAGAGAGCTTGAGATCAGAGGCGTAAATTTAGTGTATAACAATTCTGGCATGCCCGGTGGGACCAAGAGCTGATTTTCAGTTCTTTTCAAGCTTCATTCTGCTGCTGTTTGGTGTGGACAGCAGTAATCTTTGCCTTTGGAGGCAGGAAGAAAGCACATCTGGCGACTCTGGAGCAATTTTTCACTGGTTTCAAGAGGATTCAGTTGCTGGTATGAAAAATGAAGTCTAGTTCTTCCTTATTTTTATGAAAATGGCTTACCATTCCCCATTTTATGAGCGTTCTGCTTTTTTACCATCCAGCCAGCCCTATCAGCCATATCAGAGTGACTATACTGCTGGTTTCACTCAGAATAGCCCTATAGCAGTAAGTAGCCAAAAAATCCCATATGTATACCACCCACCCACCCCCGCTCAGGTTCCTTGGCAGCATCCCTATCAACAACCACAAGACAGTTATCAGGATTGTTTGCAAAATCAGCCCAAGCTTGATAATATAAGTCTAAGTGAGCTTTTGGCAGACTTTCAATCATAGATGAGGGCCTTGGATCAGGAAAAGGAGTACTACATGCATCAAGAGGAGCTTGCTTATCAAGCTCATATGCATCAGAAGGAGATGGAAGCTCAAAGGTATGATGAGGAGTTGCTTGCTATGCAAGTTGTATTCAAAGAGGAGCAGGTGAGATTTTTGTGTGTACGATTAAAAGAGCTAGAGGCTCAGACAATCTCCTATGTTCCAGTTCAGCCTGCTTGTGATGGAGTTACTAAGCCTGTAATTCCAAGTTTTAGGAT
>MU226866.1:2123541-2184108 GCA_018584345.1 Thuja plicata
GTGTTTAAAAATGATAGTAATATGCATATGCACCAGAAAGATGAATTTACAATGTTGTTTAAAAAGGTGACTACTGGTATACATGAACAAAACATTGATATTCTAATTAGAAATATCATTTATTTGTCAGAATTATGCACATAAAAAAATGGTTAGCAATCCTTTTCAAAAAGCAGAGTATCAATAATGCATATACAAGGTAGTGAGAAATAACAGTGTCATCAAATATCCATATACAATGTAAACAACATTACTGTTCAAGAATAAAAAGATGCATGTTTTAAGGTATCAGGCTTGACACTGTAATGTTCATGGGTGTCACGAGCCCATCCTTGAACCCTGTGAATAACCATTCTTACTGCTGTCAAAATGACCCTTCAAAATAGTATTATATACTTAGCACTGTCAAAGCAAGGTGGAGTAGAAACGGTTGAATTCTAGACACATCTTAATAGTGTCATAGCACAGTTCAAGTCACGATCCCGATAGAGACAAGTTCTATTAAAACAAAACATGGTGATTACTCTCAGTCTCGATAGTGGAGGAATGGTAATGTGCAAGCATGGTGTTCACTACCAACAACAACAAGAGAAAAGAAAAAATCCCAAGTTAACAACAATGTAAGCATCTAGTAAAGGAGACTACAACAAAACCCGAGTTCACTAATGCATAGATTGGTGATGTTGTTTTCTATGCCATTAAGTCTCATGATTAAACAAAGAGATCAAACTAAAGAGATTTAAATTTCATGATTAACATGACATTATAACAACAAAGAAAAAAACCCAAATCATTGCAGAAACATGGAGAAAAAATCAAAGTAAAATCCCGTAGCTCAAGATTTTTTAAGCCACGAAGTGCAATAGCAAGTTCAAACAACACCATCTATAATGAGTTCCTAAAGACAAAAGGTAACATATCGAGAAGTCAATGACCGAGATGTGATGATGTGGATCCTAAGCTCTATAATCATAAAATGATGAGCAGTGCCATCCATAATTGCCAAGACCCAGATCAACAAAATCCCACAATGTTAATGCAGCATGAGCTCTTTGTTCACAGTAACAAACTCTAGTTTGAGAGCCCTAAATTCAAGCATGCACTCCAGTGTAAATGCAATCGGAGCCCTAGATTAAGTGGAAATGAATCCAGACTCTGAGAGAATGAGCTCTTTGTGACATAAAAACTTCCAGTTGTAGAACCTGAGCTTCATGCTTGAAATACATGCCGAGAGAAGACAGAGTGGAGCTTCAAAATTATAACACAGCTCCCACATCACAGTGTCAAATTCCAGATTAACATCTTGAGAACAGAGAAGAAATGGAAAACTAGATTAATGCCACAATTGTAGCATGAGTGCCACAATTGGTTAGGGTTTCAAACCCTCATGTTTTCCCCAAAATGTAAATACAATGCAATAACCAGGAAAATCCAAGTTTTGATAAACTTTGGAGTCTGACAACAAAGGAGGAAGGAGTGCATTAAACACTATAGTACATGACAACCAAAGACTCAAATTTTCAATTTCCACGACAACCTCCTAGCATATGCCACGATGGAGATGTGGGTATTTTCAGAGAAGTTGTTAATTTCTAGGTATTGGTCATGTTGACCTTAGATTATGTTGTCGGCATTAGCCATGGGTTTAGGGTTTGGATTATATGTTGTATGGTGTTAAGGATTGTTGATTATAGGTGTTTGATATATGTTGGTTTTATGTTTAAAGGAAATATGTATTTTTTAAACCAACATTAGGGGCATAGTTTACGACATGAATTATGCCTAATAATTAGGGGTTTTTAGATGATTTGGAGGAGTTTTAGAGGATTTTTGGAGCGAATTTGATTTTCTAAATTGGCCTTGAGAGGGTATATATCTGAGCTTCCTAGTCAATTTTAGGGGTTCAGAATTTAGGGATAAGATGGTTTTGTGAACATATCAGTTCCTTTTTGCCTTTTGCATACATTTTGTAACCAGGGGTTTAGTTTTGATGCATTAGTGTTTTCAATTGAATGTACTTTATTCCTTGGCATGTTTTGTATCTTGGCATGTAACCATTGTAGATTTTGAAGAAAATAAAGCAAGTGCACCCATTATTCATAGATTTTTGAGTTTTGATATAAATCCTCTTCTCCATTTCTGCATTTAAGTGTGATGGGTTTTATAGCATAGATAAGTGAATTAATCCAATTCCTTCTCTAAGTTATCAAAATATAACCCTTTACAAAATATATATGTCTGTTGGTAGATCATCATTGTTTGTGGTGTAAACCCTAATAGTGAGATCTTTAGGTCAACCTATACGTTGAATAGTGAATGTCTGTTTCAAATCTTAGTAGTGTGTGTCATGTGGATGCTTGTTTGAAGTTATAATTAGTCTGAATTCATTTTAGTGTATCACCTTCTAGTTTATTTATTCATTTTTTAAGTTATCCCTTTTCCCTTTTCACAAATTAGAGAATCAATCACAGGTGATATTCCAAGTCTAATAGGAACTGACCTAGAATCTGGAGATTCTTTCTTATTCAAAGTCTACCCACAACTTAGGAAGGTTTCCATTGTTACCATGGGATATTAGTATGCCCTAATGCCTGAGTTAGGGTTATATTTCAAGGCCTTAACAGTTTTGGGCACGCCTGATGGGACCAAAAGGTCATAGTTTTCACAGTTCTTGCCAGTTTTGATATGCATCTAGCAGGTTGCAGACCTTTGAGAGGTTATTGTTTTTCATATCTGGCATCTCTGAGTTCATATCTACTGGTTTTATGCAAATTTAGTGCCTAAAATGGATTAATATCCTCAATTTCATGAAAGTGTTCCTCCATTATTTGAATATCAGTCATATCAAAATAGTTGTGCTACTATTTTCATGCCAAATTTTGAAGGACAACATCCATCTCATGCTTATCACCCTCCCCCAGCATGTTGCAAACACGAGGCTTGATGATATTCTGATGACTTTCAAGAATGACTGAGATATGCAGAATGAGAACATGAGTATGACATGCAGTAGAAGGAGCTATCTTATCAATCTCACAAGCACCAACAAGAGATGGAGGCCCAAAGGTATGAGAAGGAGTTATTTTCCAAGAAGGTGGCATATAAAGAGGAGAAAATGAGGAAGTTAATGGCAATATTACAAGAGGTAGAAGCTCAAGCAGCTTCTTGTACCCTAAGTCAGCCTACAATTCAAGAGGGTTCCAAGCTTGAGATTCCAAGTTTTAAGGGTTATGAACCTAGAAAAGGAAATAACATAGACCCTATAAGAGGCCTTGAGTGAGCATAGTCAACCAATCCACTTTATTAATTCTCAATCTGAGGTGTGTTATATAGCTGAACCAAATGACAAAGATACCAAGTTGCAATAGAAACCTTCATGGACCAAGCATCCTGGCATTCAGATGCCAGATCTTGTCAAGGTTACCCCATGTGAGCCATCTCAAGATCAGAGATCTAAAAAGGAGGTTGATTTTATTGCTTCAAATTAGATAGTACAAGTAGCAGAAGCTCAATAATAGAGCTTGTTGAGACAAGAGGTACATGATTTATTTGTAGAACTTCCTGCATATTTTGAGCAGGATAGTGAACAAACTACATCATTGGTTGTAGGAGATTATTTTGAGAAAGAGGAAATGGTTATGCTCCTCTTTGATGAGTTAACCTCCTTTTTTGATCAAAATGTGGAAGATGTGATTCCAATCACATTAACACAATACCAAGATGTGCATGATAAGGAAGCTGACCAAAGCCTAGAGGATTGTTATGAAAACATTATTACAGATTTATGTGAGAATTTTGATGTTGATATGTTAGAGTATGTTCCTATTGAAGGGTTTTCTATTTTGGAAAACATTTTTTCTAAAGGTTGTGTGCAGGAACACAAACTGGAACCAAGTGCTCATGATTATCAGTGGGTTAGTATTTTTGATGAGATCCTAGCTGACTTAATAGAAGATGATGGTACTTTGACCATAGAAGAGGAGTTGACATGGTTGTTAATAATGCAGGACAATCATGAGGATTCAGAGACAAGAAAGGAAAGTAAAGAAAACAAGAAGGAAAGCTCCAAGTTCATAATCTCAAAAGGCTGTCCAATCTGGTATCTGACCCTGTTGGAGAGAAGTGAGAAAGCCTCATTTACATCAACACCCAATTATGAGGATATGGATAAGGAAAACCAAGTGCAACATGCTGATTCATTCCAAGATGCCAATATCTTCCATCAGCAGAGTGAAGGAAGTAAAAATACTTTCTCTCTTCATGAAATGTTGCATGAGCTGGTTAAATGTTTTTTCTTGTTCAGTCTTCTTGTGTTTGCCTATAAGCATGTGCATCATTGAAATTTGAGGAGAAAAAGAAAATATTTCAGTGAACTGGAAAATGGTTTTGTTTATCATGTTTTGTTGTTGTTTAGGCTAGGGTAGGTTAGTTTTTTAGTTTTCCCTATGTGTTGTCAAGCACAGTTAGGTTAGTTTTAGTTTTAGCTTTCCCAATTTTCAATAATTTTTCAAGGTTCAAGGTTTGTTTGGGTTGCAAAGGAAGCGTTTCATTGGATTAAGGGTGGCTTTCAGTAGTCAAAAAATGAGGGAAAGGCATGCTTTAAAGTTGGTGTTAATATCTGCAAACACAAGAAAATCCTTTCTCAAATGATCAAGAATACAATTACAATTTGTGATAATGAATTTTTTGCTTTAGTATCACCAATCATAAACATACATGCAATCCCTGAGAAAGGGTTTTCTTATATCCATAGTATATGTTTAAGGTTTCAATCACGGTGATTAACATACTCAATGTCCAATGGACTATTTTAGGCTACTGGTCCCAATGTCGAGCATGGAGACATCCATCAAAGGTCACCAAAATTGTTATCCTAATTTTGTAAATGCAGGATGGTAATAAAAAAATATAAAGAAATTGCATAAAGGTACACTTCTTAAATACTATTTATCAGCTAATATATATGAGATACATTTCTTTTTCATTCATTTTATTAGTTACATTGTACTCTAAGTATTGATCATTTTTCATACTTGATCATTACATTGTGCATTGAAACTGAATGTAATAAAGAAATGTTCTTTTCATATTATGTATTTCACATTGGAACTTAGAGGAACATATGCAGAAAAAGAAAGAACTATAGAAGAATGATGAGGTTTAGGGGTCCATTCATTGCATTTAAGAAGTCTTCTGCATTCTATAGCCTGTTATCTGCATTGCCTAATTCTTCATGACCTTTACATTGTCTCTGGTTGTCCCGCATCCTAGGTATTCTTTTGGTCTTGTGTCCTGCATCATTGAAAATAAAAGGTGTTAGATACAAATTGGATCTAAGAAATGCATGAAAGCCTAAAATCATTATAAAAAATTCATACTTCCATAATTGCATATTTACCAATAACATCAGTGCAAGGGAATGGTATGCATCTACATTAACAAAATAGTAATATCAAAGGGACTTATATCTTTATAAAACCCTTTACTATATTTGAAAGATGCAATGAAGAAGAGAATCATAATTAGTTACATTATCCTGAATTGCTATAGTATGTGGGTGATCATAATTTTTATTATCTAGACACTATAGGAATCTAGAACAATGTAGCTATCTACTATCCCCTTTCCCATAACAAGTTTTAAGAAAGCAGTGCTATCTTGCAAAAGTGTGATCTAATGACAAATATTGCTCCCAACCGTATCTTCTCCTAGGGTATCATATAGGCCACTTCTATAGCCTATTAGGTTTCTTAGATAACCATCATCTTCCAAGGATTATCTATACAAAATCCTTCTTCTTTTCAACTTGTCAAGACCAACTAGGAAATCAGCTCAAACAATCTTAAGATTCATGGTCATCTTATTGCTTCTTCATGCTAAGTGATCCAATAAGGCTATCACTATCCACCAATGGAGAGGAAGGGAAAAAAAAAGGAAATTGCATCCCACACAATTCCTTTGAACTTAGTATGCAATGAAACACTAAACAAGTTCAAGAACCTGCTCCAAAATCACCAAAATAGGGATACAATAAATTAGGCCTAATTAGGCACCTTTCTGCAAATAACTTGAAATTCTTCTTAACAAGATGAAAAAATAAATCTAGATCCTGACACCCTTTTGTGTAGACCTAAAGGATTTTCTAGGTCTTTCCTTCCCAAACTATCTGTAAAGAGGGTTCCTATTTGCAAGCCTATTTTTAAGGGTTTCACCATTCATAGAGCATGTCCATTAGGGTTTTTATTTTCATCATGAAGAACACACAACCAGAGCTTACCATTGGATTTAGGACTTCTCCATACACATGTGATCCTCTCCACATGCTTTTATTGAAGCAATCAATTCTTTCAATCACTATTTTTTCCTTAGTAATTCACTTTGATCCCTAGCCATGCATCTCTAGCTCGCCTAGGGAATCACTATAAAATTAGAAAATCTTCTTTCCAGGGCCCATCCTTCTCCACCCATATAGTACAAGGATTCACCTCACCCATTTCAAGATTTTGTACAAGTCCCATGGTGGAATGATGAGCTATGAATCCATTTACACAGACTGAATGGTTCAGACCAGTGACAGTGTAGAAAAAAAAACTATTTACAAAAGAAACGAAACAAGAAAAAAAGTACTAACTAATCACATGAAGAAAAAATTAATTACATTAACTAACTTATGCATAATTCAAAATGCAGATTTCAATCCATTAAAACCCAAAGTGTGTACAAAATGCTCAACTGTAACTAAATTTCCAATTACACAGTCTGTACACTAAATTCAAAATTTCATCCAACCACACACATAGGTTGGAGGAGGCCTTATATAGTTGACCATGGCACAAATCCAACTATTTCTAATATTTATACAACCAAACTCTCAAACATGCATTATTGCAAGAAATGTTGTCAATGTTGTCAATGACAACATTGACAACTTTTGCAACTTTTTTTATTCTTGCATTCTAACTTAGTCAACACACCACATAACTTATCCAAATTAACTATCATGCCTATTAGACCTAAAATTATCTCTCCTAGACTCTAAAAATCATAAAATCAAATATTTCATAATCTTTGGAACATTTGCCTAATTTAGACAAATCATCACTTTTTAACATCAAATGATCTAGTTAGGTCTTCTAACCAAATCAACACACCCTAGGACCTATCTAGTCCTATTATTGAACTAGTGGCTTGGCTAAGACCACTACAAGGCAAAATCAAACTAGGAGCCTAGGTTACAATCTAGCCTTACCTAGGTGCTCCTGCACCATATTCCCCCATAAAGGAAAGTTATGTCACTCTTGTGGATACAATGTCTTCAGGAATGCCCATCTTCTTGAAGTCTATATCTGCAATCCATCTTGCCTCTAATTTAGGTTTTTGCTTCCACTTGATGAGGTGTTCCATGTACACCTTATACCTGGTACTCTTCTTGATTCTTGAATCCAATACACTATCTACTTATGTCTGCATGTTGGGAGGTAAAGCATCAGGTTCCACATCCTTGCCAACCTCTTCTTTGTTCACATCCATCTCTGTCAAAGCTCCTTTAAAATTTATCAAATCTGCCACATTAAAGACAAGAGAGATGCTCAATTTAGTTGGTAGATCCACCTTTTAGGCAATAGCCACATACTTGGCTAAGATCTTACAGGTCCCACTCTTTTCATCTATATTTTGGTAGGCATCCCCTTTTTCAACCTAGAATTATTCAAATATACCACAACATAATCACCTACCTCAAATTGAATATCTTTTCTCTTCTCATCTACTTTGGCCTTCAACTTTTGGGTAGAATCCAGTATAGTCTTCTTCACCTGCTCTTGGATCTCCATCATTTGAGTGAATTCTTCAACATGACTGCTCCTATACTCCATGGCTCCAAGGTCTCTAGGCTCACATACACCCCTTGGGTGCATCCCATAAACAACTTCAAATGGGATTATACCTGTTTTTCTGTTAACACTGTCATTGTAGGCATACTTTTCTTGAGGAATGACCACATCCCATGTCTTTGCAATTTCCTTGTTTAGGAACCTTAATAAGTTACCCAACACTCTGTTAACCACCTCAGTTTGTCCATTATTCTGAGGGTGGTAAGCTAAACCAAATGACAAGTTGGTACCCATTCTACTCCACAGTGTTTTCCAAAAATGGCTAATGAACTTAACATCTATATATAATACAATACTTACGCGTAGCCCATCAATTTGTGCAACCTCCTTAAATAATAGGTGTGCAATTTTACTTGCATCATTTGTAGTCCTACAAGGTATAAAATGACCCATCTTGCTAAATGTGTCTACAAAAACATAAATACTATCAGGGTCATGCTTTTTCTTAGGTAACCCCACATTGAAATCTATGCTAACACACTCCCATGGTCTATTCAAGATTGGAAAAGGTTGTTACAAACCTGCATTTCTATCTCCTCCTTTTTCTTTCATGCACACTACACACTGTTCAACATACTTTGTTACACCTCTCACCATCTTTGGCCAATGGTAAAAACTTTGAACTAACTTTAGGGTTTTGTTCACACCAAAATAGCCACTCAAGATTCCATTATTCTTTTTATGAATGATAGTTTCTCTCATTGAACCCTTAGGGACACACAATTGGTTCCCCTTAAACAACAATCCACTCTGCAAGGTAAAATCAAAAAATTAACTATGGAAGTGATTCTAAAAATCAGAGCATACCTTATAGGCTTCACCAAAGTCTTCATCTTCCCTATAGAGGTATTTGAAACTCTCGATCCTAATTCTCTTCAAATGAGCTTCCAGAATGGTTAGCAACCTCCTACTCAAGGCATCTGCAACCTTGTTCAATTGTCCCTTCTTGCGCTTAATTGTGAAGGTGAATTCTTGAAGGTATTCCATCCACTTTAAATATCTGTTACTGAGCTTCTCTTGTGTGTTTAGATAACTCAAAGCCTAGTTATCAGTAAACACCACAATTTTTTTGAGAAATAAGTAATGTCTGCACTTCCTAAGAGATTGAACCAAAGCATATAGTTCCAAATCATAAGAAAAATATTTCTTCTTTACTTCATTTACCTTTTAACTAAAGAATTCTACAAGCCTACCTTCTTAGCTTAACACACCCCCTGTACTACCATTCCACTTGCATCCCACTCCAAAGTAAAAATTTGATCAAAACTAGGGAGTCTAAGGATAGGTTGTGTTGCTACTTGATGTTTCAACATTTTAATGGTGTCTAGCATGGGTGCACAAATCCCACTAAAATCCCTTATAAAATTTTGGTAAGACTGGGCTACCCATGAAAATTCCTAACTTCTGTCCATGTGGTTGGTGTGGGACAATTTAGCATAGCCTCCACCTTACTTGGGTCCATCTTTAATGACCCTTGGGATACAACAAATCCAAAATACATAATTTCTTGCTTGAAAAAATAACATTTCTCAAGGTTGATTGAGAACTTCTCTTCTTGCAACCTCTTAAGCACCATCTCCACATGTTTTACATGTTCCTCTACTATCTTACAAAAGATAAGTATATCATAGATAGATATACTATACTACAAATATCCCTGTGAAGTCCTTAAGCACTTTACTCATGACCCTCATGAATGTGCTAGGGGCATTTGAGAGGCCAAATTGTCATAAATCTCCACTCATACAACCCATCAATATTCTTAAAATTTATCTTCCATTCACCCCCCTCTTAATTCCTAATCTGGTGGTATCCACTTTTCAAGTGAAAAACTCCCCCCCAAGAAAGTCCATCAAATCCTCTATCCTAGGAAATGGAAATATGTACCTTATTGTGATCCTATTTATTTCTCTAGAATTAGTACAAATTCTCCACTTACAACCTTTCTTGGATGCTAAGACCACTGGTACATCACATGGGCCGATGCTCTTCTTGATTAGACCTTGGTCTAACAGCTCCTACACTTGTCTAGCCACCTCTAGGTTCTAGTCTAGAGTAAGCTTGTATGTTGCCTTATTTGCCAATGATGCACTGGGATTCTCTTTCTTCTTAGGCTTAAGAAATATGGCATAGCCTTCACTCCCTTCATCCTTGAGGGCATTTATGAACTCCTTTCTACTACTCAACAAAACACTTGGAGTCTTGGGTTGTGGTCATCTTCTTCCAACAAGGACTATATTTTGAAAGTCCTGTCACCTTTCTTGAAGGATGTGGAGTTTTCCTTCCCATCATAAGCTTCTCCTCTTTCATATTTCCAAGGCTTGCCTAGGAGTAGATGACATGCATCCATAGGCAACACATCACATAGTAACTTGTCCTTGTACCCTGCAATAGAAAACTCCACCCAAGTTTTCTCATTCACCAATACACTCTGGCCTTTGTTCAACCATGTCACCTTATAAGGATTGACATGAGGTATCTTTTTCAACTTGATCTTATTGAAAAATTCCTCTGATATAAGTTATCTATGGAGCCTGAATCCACTATCCCTTTGCAAAATTTATCAGGGATATGACATCTGATCCTAAACAGTGCTCTACTATGCTTGGGATCATCCTTTAATAGTTGTCTAATCAAAACCCTTCTGAACATCAAGTTCTCTCCCATCTCTGAGTCAATGTGATCAACCTTTGGTTCTTTGACACTTTTTGTGTCCTCTTGAGCATATGCAATCCTCTTTCTATTGTTGAAAGAAGTGGGGTTATCCGGGCACCATAGGCAAGGTGACCCAATTGGCCATAATTGTAACATTTCATAATTACAAAAGATTAGTTTCTTCTTCCTGAACCCCTTTCTCTACTAAAGCCTCCTTGAGTACCTCTTCCTCTGTTATAACCCCCTCTTGGAGTAGTTTCATTACCATTCTCTATCTATTTGGACTCTCCTTGGTTCCTTTGTTCATTACCTCTTCCTTGATAACCACTTTTATGACCCCCTTTATCTCGACCTCTACCTCTACCTCTGAGATTGGAGTCTCCCTTCTTCTTGTTACTCTCTTCCACCTTAGAGCTAATTGGTGGCACTTTTGAAAAGTGGTTGGAGTCCACAAACTTATCTCCTCTTGGAGGTTCCACTTTAGACCACCCAAGTATCTGGCTACCTTGATAGGTTCCTCTTCTTGAATCTTGGACCTAAGACATAACTTCTGAAATTCCTTTGTATAAGAGGCCACATCCAAGTTCTTTTGTTTCAGACATTGTCTCTTTCTATGAAGTTGAATTTCATAGTCCTCTGGCAGATAGTTCTCCTTTACTTTGGTCACCATGGATTTCTAGTTAGAAATAGGTTTTTTACCCATCCTAACCCTCTCAGCTTATAGATACTTCCACCATGTCAATGCTGATACTCTAAACCTTGACTTTTCAACTTTGAATTTTTGTGCCTCTATGACACCTTCACATTCAAAAAGGTTCTTCGTCCCCTCAATCCACTCCATTACTACTTGTATATCCATCTTTCCACTAAATAGTGGTACTCCTTCGAATGCCTTTCCTCCTAGGGATTTTATGGCTTTCAAGAATGGTTCTTCATTCAAAATAGGGTCTGGTTTAGGGATGATATCATCCTCAACAATATTTTTACCTCTATCACTTCTTTCAACTTATTTTCCTTTGTCTTTGGCATCAACTAATTCTTGTAGATTTATCCTCATTTCATCTAGGGCCTCTTCAAGGAGTCTATTCTTCTCCTTTTCCTGACCCATCTACTTAGATAGCTCTGCATTGGTCACCATACTTATCTCCCCTGCTGATTCACCAGTATTTAGAGACATACACCAAATCCCAAATCTTTAACTTTCTCTCATACCAATCTGATGAAATGAAAAATCTTTCTCCCAACTCTATCTTCTCCTAGGGTATCCTATAGGCCACTTCTCTAGCCTATTAGGGTTCTTAGCTAACCCTAATCATCCAAGGATTCTCTACATAAAATCCTTCTTCTTTTCAACTTGTCAACACCAACTAGGAAATCAACTCAAGCAATCTTAAGCTTCATGGTCATCTTCTTGGTTCTTCACACTAAGTGATCCAATAAGCCTATCACTATCCACCATTGGAGAGGAAGGGCCAAAAAAATTCAATTGCATCCCACATAATTCCTATCAACTTAGTTTCCAATGAAACCCTAAATGAGTTCAAGAAATTTCTCCAAACTCACCAAAATAGGTCTACAAGAAATTAGGCCTAATTAGGAACCTTTCTTCAAATAACTTGAAATTATTCATAACAAGATGAAAAACTAACTTCAGATCCTGACACCCTTTTCAAAGACCTAAAGGATTTTCTAGGTCTTGCCTTCCCAAACTGTCGGTATAGAGGGTCCTATTTGAAAGCCTATTTTTAAGGGTTTCACCATTCATAGAGCATGTTGATCAGGGTTTTGATTTTCATCATTGAGAACACACCACCAAATATTCCCATTGGATTTGGGTCTTCTCCATACACATTTCCTCCATTCCACGTGATTTTATTGAAGCAATCAAGGCTTTTAATCACTCCTTTTTCCTCTGCAATTCACTTTGATCCCTAGCAATGCATCTCTGGCTCACCTAAGGCATCATTGTAAAATTAGAAAATATGATTTCCAGGGCCCATACTTCTCCACCCATATAGAACAAGGATTTACCTCACCCATTCTAAGAGACTGTACAAGTTCCATGGTGGAATGATGATCTATGACTCCATTTACACAAACTGCCTAGTTCAGACCAGTGACAGTGCAGAAGAAAAAACTATTTACAAAATCAATGAAACAAGAACAATAGTAATAACTAATCACATGAAGAAAAAATTAATTACATCAACTAACTCATGCA
Organism: Thuja plicata; assembly: GCA_018584345.1. Taxonomy (NCBI): domain Eukaryota; kingdom Viridiplantae; phylum Streptophyta; class Pinopsida; order Cupressales; family Cupressaceae; genus Thuja; species Thuja plicata. The sequence goes on from MU226866.1 coordinate 2,136,310, forward strand.
TAAGTCAAAATTTAGAATTCAATCCATTAAAACCCAAAGTGTGTACAAAAAGCTCAACTGTAACTAAATTTCCAATTACACAGTTTGTACACTGAATTGAAAACTTCATCCAACCCAAAACACAAGTTTTGGGAGGCCTTATATAGTTGACCTTGGCACCAATCCAACTTTTTCTGAAATTTATACAACCAAATGCTCGAAGATGCATTATTGCAATAAATGTTGTCAATGTTGTCAATAACAACATTGACAACTTTTTGATTCTTGCATTCTAACTTGGTCAACACACCACATAACTTATCCAAATGCACTATCATGGTTATTAAACCTCAAATTAGCTCTCCTAGACTATAACAAGCATAAAATCTAAGGTTCCATCATCTTTGGAACATTTACCTAATTTGGACAAATCATCACTTTTTAACATCAAATGATCTAGTTAGCTCTTCTAAACCAATAAACACACCCTAGGACCTATCTAGTCCTATTATTGCACTAGTGGCTTGGATAAGAACACTACAAGTCAAAATCAAACTAGGATCCTAGGTTACAATCTAGCCTTACCTAGGTGCTCCTACACCAAAATGGCATAGCTATGACAATGTGATGTTTAATCTTCCTGAAAATAGATAATATCTATGTAATATTGTTTGTGAGTGTCACAAGCCCATGCTCGAACCTCATGAAAATGTGTGAGTGTTAAACATGTGCAAACAATGAGAAGAATCAAAACTATGTGCAAGACAAGTTGTGCATCTGTAAAAGAGAAATAATTTACATACTGATATGTGGAATTCAACAATGTTGATGAGAAGATGAACTACAATGATACCAAATGTAAGTGATGTGCATATGCAGATGCAGTTCATAATAGTGCATATTTAACAAAATTAAATGACATTGTTGTTTAAAGATATAAAACTTGCATATCATTGTATGCTTCTTTCTATTTTTTTTGGAAAAGTGACATGCATATGTAGGGCAGGATCATCTTGGTGTCCTCAAAGATAAGTGGCAAGGTGCATTCAAACACTATTGACATCAAATAAAAAGTTGTATCAAATGCTCTTATGAATACTAGTGTGTTTCAATAAGAGAAAATAAATAACAGTGATATATATTTTTCAAGGTAATATACATGCACACAATAGATGAGTAAAAAATGTGTTCGTAAAAGACAAAACATCAGTAATACTGTTCTAGGCTGGCACCAACACATCAGTGATGTTGTTATGTGTTGTCAAATGATAGTAATATGCATATGCACCAGAAAGATGAATTTACAACGCTGTTTAGAAAGGTGACTATTGGTATACATGAATAGAATAGTGATAATCTAATTAGAAATATCATTTATTTGTCAGAATTATGCACATAAAAAAATGGATAGCAATGCTTTTCTAAAAGAAAAGCATCAATAATGCTTATACAAAGCAGTGAGAAATAACAATGTCATCAAATATGCATATACATTATAAATAATATTATTGTTCAAGAATAAATGGATGCATGTTTTAAGGTATCGTGCTTGATACAGTAATGTTCATGGGTGTCATGAGCCCATGGTCGAACCCCATGAACACCCATTCTTACTGGAGTCAAAACGACCCTTCAAAACAAGATTATATACTTACCACTGTCAAAGCAAGGTGTATTAGAAAGGGTGGACAATTCCAGACACATCTTAATAGTGTCATAGCATAGTTCAAGTCACTGCCATGATAGAGATAAGATCTATTAAAACCAAACATGGTGGTTATTGTCGGTCTCGACAGTGGAGGAATGGTAATGTGAAAGCATGGTGTTCACTACTGACAATAACCAAAGACAAGAAAAAATATGAAGTTAACAAAAATGTAAGCATCTAGTAAAGGAGACTGTAGAGAAACCCGAGTTCACTAATGCATAGATTGGTGATGCTATTTTCTATGTCGTTAAGTCTAGTGATTAAACAAAGAGATCAAACTAAAGAGATTTATATTTCATGATCAGCATGGGATTATAACACCAAAGAAAAAAAAAACCCAAATCATTGTAGAAATCATGGAGAAATAATCAAAGTAAAAGCCCATAACTCAAGACTTTTCAAACCACGAAATACAACAGCAAGTTCAAGCATCGACATCAACAATGAGTTTCGAAAGGTATAAAATCAAAGCCAAAGACAAAAGGTAACTTATCTACAAGTCAATGACCGAGATGTGATGATGTGGAGCCTGAGCTCTATAATCAGAGAACCATGAGAAACATCATCCATAATTTCCAAGACCTAGATCAACAAAAGCCTGCAATGTTAATGCAGCCTGAGCTCTTTGTTCACAGTAACAAACTCCAGTTCGAGAGACCTAAATTTAAGCATGCTCTCTAGTGTAAATGCAATCAAAGCCCTAGATTAAGTGGAAATGACTCCAGATATTGAGAGCCCAAGATCTTTGCCACATAACAACTTCCAGTTGTAGAACTCGAGCTTCATGCTCGACATACATGCCGAGAGAAGACAAAGTGGAGCTTCAAAACTACAACACAACTCCCACATCATAGTGTCGACTTCCAGATTAACAGCTCAAGCACAGAGAAGCAATGGAAAACCAGATTCAACATCACAATTATAGCATGAGAGGTGCCATGGGTTAGGGTTTCAAACCCTCATATTTTCCCCAAAATACAAATACAATGCAATAACCAAGAATAGCCAAGTTTTGATAAACTTTGGAGTCCGAAAATAGAGGAGGAGTGAATGCATTAAAGATTTTTGTACATGACATCCAAATCCTTGAATTTCCAACTACCATGATAGCCACCTAGCATAAGCCACGATGGAGATGTGGATATTTTGAGAGGAGTTGTTAATTTATAGGTATCGGTCATGTTGACCTTAGATTATGTTGTCGGTATTAGGCATATGTTTAGGGTTTTGATTATGTGTTGTATGGGATTAGGGATTGTTGATTATAGGTTTTTGATATATGTTGGTTTTGTGTTTGAAAGAGATATGTATTATTTAAACCAACATTAGTGGCATGGGTTAAGGCATGAATTATGCCTAATAATTAGGATTTTTTATCTGATTTGGAGGAGTTTTAGATGAATTTTGGAGGGAATTTGATTTTGGAAATTGGCTTATAGAGGGTATATATATATGAACTTCCTAGTCAGTATTACGGGTTCAAAATTTAGGGAGAAGGTGGCTTTGTGAACATATCAGTTCCTTTGTTCCTTTTGCATACATTTTGTAACCAGAGGTTCAGTTTTGATGCATTAGTGTGTTCAAGTGAATGTACCTTATTCCTTGGCAGGTAACCATTGCAGATTTTGATGAAAATAAAGCAAGTGCTCCCATTATTCACATATTTTCTAAGTTTTGATATCAATCCTCTTCTCCATTTCAGCATTTAAGTGTGATGTGCTTTATAGCATTGATAAGTGAATTAATTCAATTCCTTCTCTAAGTTATCAAAATATAACCTTTTGCAGAATCTATATGTTTGATGGCAAATCATTATTATTTGTGGTGCAAACCCTAATAGTTAGATCTTTAGGTCAACCTATACGTTGAATAGTGAATGTCTATTTCAAATCTCAGTAGTGTGTGTCTTGTGGATGCATGTTTGAAGTTCTAATTATCCTGAATTCATTTTAGTGTATCACCCTCCATTTTATTTATTCACTTTTAAGTTATCCATTTTTCCTTTTCACAAATTAGAGAATGTGTCATAGGTGATATTCCTTGAAGTCCAATATGAACCGGCCTAGAATCTGAAGATTCCTTGTTAATTAGAGTATACCCACAACTCAGGAAGGTTTCCATTGTTACCATGAGATATTAGTATGTCCTAATGCCTGAGTTAGGGTGATATTTCAAGACCTTAACAATAATATAAAGAAAATAATATTATTATATTGATTTAATTTTCTCAATATTTATTTTAATTCATATCTTACTCTGAATTATTTTAACTAAAGTGAAATCTAGGGGCTTTGTCGATTTCTCTTCTCTCAACCATAATTTTAGTCTCTTTCCAAGAAAGAAACAATGTCAACATTGTCATTATAATAAAATATAGGTTCTTGTGAACTACTATTCATGAAACATAGGTCAAATGAGTTTGAATAAAAAAACCATAGAGTTAATCCTATAACAATACCACAATTATAAAATTACTTCTTTCTAATTTACCCAATCCTTCTTTTCACAGCATACCATGGCAATACCTCAAAATTTAGAAACCAAAATGATTATAAACCATTTTTTTATCGCATCACTTTCTAGAGACCTTTCAAAAAATACTATAGAAAAAACCATCCAACATACATGAAAGATCTGGCATGTTATGACTGGGAAGCTAGTCTAAAATTTATTGTCCACAGAAATTTCCTCCACCTGTGCTGCAATGATATTTATACTATCTTCACATTCCTTAACTATTGCAAATGGATACCGAGTTGCATTTTCAGAGACATATACTAATTTAAATTGAACTTGTATCTTTCTAAGACATGTGTTGTATCTGAGATTTGTCACATAGACGTATAAGTGGCATATGTATTTTGGAACCTGTCTTTATTTCTCTTTAAATCTCTCCACGCTAGCATTCTACGTGTCTTTCTAAAAGCTGGTTTATGGTGGTATAAATAAGTTTGACTAAAAGAGGGGTAAATTTTTTATTGAAAGCCAAAGAGAACAAAACAACAAAGAGCTCTAAGGAGCCATATCCTAAACAACAAGTTGATCCAGCTTATGAGATAAATTAGGGGGAAGGAGGCTCTGGTCAACAATATTCCAGCCCTGTCCATACTTAGAATCCCATTTAGCTAGGCAGTCAGCAACACCATTCCACTCATGGGGGATATAAGTAAAAGTAACAGAGTCAAGAGACCTACACAACTGGAGAATTTTCTTAATAACCAAAGTCAGCTGCCAGTAGACTTCAGAAAGCTCTTGTCTATTCAGTAAATTCACAATAACTTGTGAATTAGCTTCACAGATAATACTATGCCATCCATGCACACAACAATGCTCCACAGCCACCAGGATGGCGATGACCTCCATGAGATTGTTGGTATGAACTCCTTTGTAAATAGAAAAAAGAAATAGGAAATCTCCAAAACTACTGCGCCCAACTCCCCCAATACCAGCAGGACTAGGATTCCCCTGGGAGGAGCCATCAGTGTTGATTTTAATAACTCCAGGCAGAGGAGGATTCCAACACCTCTCGCAATTAACCCACTGAAAATGATGTTTGGCTCTACTACCATAGCTGTGGGTAGCTAATAGAGGAGCTCCACCATGGAGAGGAAAGGAGAGGTGAGTGCAAATATCCACCTCTCTAGGATCCAAACCACCCCTCCCCTCAAACTTTGTCATAACAGTCTCATGGAGGGAATGAACAATTTTCCCCCACAGGTCCAAGACTCCAACCTTAACATCCAGAAATATTCTCCTGTTCCTTTCTAGCCAAACATGCCAAAGAATGAAGGAAGGGCCAATAGCCCAAGCACCCTACAAAAAAGAGGACTTAGAAGGCAGATTCTCCAATCTAACCCAAAACTCAGATAGAGAAGAAACATGCCAGCACGGGCGACCCCACGCAAACCACCAAAAGTGCCAAATCTATTTGATAAGGGAGAATTGAAAGAAGAGGTGTGAAACTGACTCCTCACCATCACAACAAAGCACACAGATAGAGGGTCCATGGAAGCCATGCTTACAAAGATTATCCCAAGTGAGGTAGTGATTGTGAACCACCAGTGAGAGGAAAAATTGACACTTGGGCCAAGAGAGAGAGTTCCAAACTTGCTTCCACCAATGCACCTCAACATCGCCAAACAATAGCCTAGTAAGCTTGAAGTACCCTGAAGAGATAGAATATGTACTAGAAGAAGAACCTCCTCAAGCTAGAACATCAGGTTCCTGCGAAGAGATATAATCCCTAGAGGCAAGTATCTGAGAAATCTCTCTTTGATCCTGCGCTAAGCCCCCTGGCAGCCAATCAGAAGAATTCTTCCATCTATAACCAATAGCAAGGCCTAGATTGTAGGCCTCTTTGTAATGAGCCACCTTATCCTAGCCAGCATGAAGGAAAGAATCATAGAGATCCTATAGGTGCAGATGAGAGATCAAAAGAGGAGGATTTCCATTCCAAGAGTCACTCCAGAACAGAGCCTCAGAGCCTCTATTACAAATCTAGAAAAGGCAACGCTTCACTAAGTGGGAACCTTTCTTGAGGGTAGTCCACACCATAGAACCACAACTCTCCAAAGGAAACCTTGAGATATTAGAAGGATCAACTCCAGGGAGATACTAATGTGACAAGATGTGAGCCTAGAGCTAAGACTAGCTAGAGCACCAATGCCAATAAATTTTGGCAGCAAGAGCCTGGCCACTCAAGATAGCAGAACAAAGACCCAGACCTCCCTCCTTCTTGGGCCTACAGATAGTATCCCAATTAATAAGGCTCCATTTAGAATATTGCAGGTTCCCGCTCCAAAGAAATTGTCGAGAAAGGGCATCAAATGCTTTAAGAAAGTAAATAGGGGCTTCCTGAACCATGCTTCTATAAGTAGGAAGAGAGTGAATCATAGATTTGAGGAGAGTCACCCTTCTAGCCATAGAGATCCATCTATGATTCCAATGATTAATCTTAAGTCATAGCTTATCAAGAAGGTTCTGCAAAAGAGCCTGGGTTGTCTTCCCACCACAATAGGGATGCCCAGGTAAGTCAAAGGGAGAGACTAAATCTAAAATTGAAGGATATCAGCAATCCTCTTCTGAATAGGCCCAGGAGTATTGAAGAAATAAATGGAGGACTTATGGTCATTAATTTGCTAGCCAGAAGTAGCCAAATAAGTATCCAAGGTGATCCTAAAAGATTCAGCTTCCCGAATCTGAGCTCTACCTACAAGAGCAGTATCATCCACAAACTGGAGATGAGAAATATTGGGCAAACCGTTTCCCCATTGCCAGCCTTGTATCACATTTTGGGAAACTTGATATTTAATAAATCTGCCAAGGCCCTCCGCCATAATAATAAATAGGTACAAAGAAATAGGATCCCCTTGTCAAAGACCCCAAGAGGCCCCAAATAACTCAGAGGGTGCACCATTGAGAAGCACCAAGAAGGAGGGAGAAGTAACACAACTCAGAATCCAGCTCACCCATTCCAAACTGAAGCCAAAAGCAATAAGAGTTTTTCGTAAAAAACCCCATTTAACTCTGTCATAGGCCTTAGCCATATCCAGATTGATGAACATAGAATGCTCTTTAGAGACATACATAGAGTGGATGGCTTCAGAGGTAATAACCACTCCATCAAGGGTTTGTTTCCTAGCAATGAAACCTCCTTGCTCTTCAGAGATAATCAGGGGAGCCAAACTTTAAGTCTTTCAGCAATCAACTTAGTAATGACTTTATAGACCACATTACAAAGAGTGATAGGCCAGAAGAAGTTGAGTTGATTAGCCCCTTCTTTTTTTGGAATAAGAACAAGGAAAGTAGCATTCAAAGCTCTGAGCATCTATTTGTTAGAAAAAGATTCTTGAACCACAACTAAAAGGTCCTAATTAATAATATCCCAAAATTCCTAAAAAAAACAACCGGGAACCCATTGGGCCTAGGAGCCTTTCCCTTCCTCATGCTAAAGACCATATCCTCCAATTCTGACAGGGAGATCAACCTCATAAGAGAATCATTCATCTTCATGGTCACAAGAGAGGGAATATAGGACAAGATAGTATTCTCCTCAATATCACTAGGAGGAGAGTCATCAAAGAAAAGAGCAGAGTAGAACCGAGTAGCTTCCCTGGACACAGCATGTGAGGAAGTGAAGTGGAGGCCATTAGCATTGACAAGAGAATAAATGTAACTCTGATTTCGGCGGCCCTAAATAGATTTATGAAAGAAAGCAGTGTTATTGTCCCCTTCCTAAAGCCAATCAATCAGAGCCTTCTGCTTCCAATAAATTTCTTCTCTGCGATCCCACTTAGCTAAGTCCCTAGAAGCCTGGGACTCCTCTTTGCGAAGGGCTTACAAGAAGCCAAGGTCATGGATCTTCCTGGTAATGACTGCTAGATGATATTGAGCCCTTTTCTTCATGGTGTGAAGATTACCAAAGCAAGTCCTGTTCCAGATTTTCAGCTTTCTTTTGACATACTGAAGTTTTTTAGAAAAAGAGAACATAGCAGTGCCATACACTGGGCCACCATCTCTCCGCCAGTGAACCATGAAATCATGAAGTGAAGAGTCATGAAGCCACATTAACTGAAACTTAAAAGGGGGATTCTTGGGAATAGAGACATAACTAGTAGAGAGCTTGATAGGCCAGTGATCAGAACCCCTCCAATCTAGAATTTCAGAAGAGAGAGAGAGAGAGAGAGAGAGAGAGAGAATACCACTATTCCAATAGTAGGAAACCAAAAATCTATCCAGACGTTCTGAAATGGCACCATCCCCAACCCTTCTATTATTCCACGTAAAGAGCCCAATACAAAGAAGAACATCAGAAAGATGTAAGAGATCCATATTCTCCCAAAGTAGACCAGAAGAGGGCCCCAGATGAGAAAGACCTCCTCATTTCTCCTCCAATCACACAACAAAATTGAAGTCTCCATCTAAAATCCAAGTTAAGAAAGGATGACAACCTCAAACATGCCGAATATGTGCGTAGAGCCTTATCTTTCCAGGGAGATCAATAGGAGCATACACATTAGTGACCATAATCAACTCCCCCATCTCCAGGAAAGAGGTAACAATAGAAAGAGAAGAATGACAAGAAAGCCACCAAAGAGGGGTAATTTTCCTGGGGTCCCAACAAATAGCCAAGCCACCAGAGCTCCCCTGGGAGCGAATACATTGACATTGACCAAAATACCAAATACTTGGAGAGCAACTGACCATGGAATCCACTGAAATTTTAGTCTCCTGAATACAAAGGATGTCTGGGGAATGCTCCGCCACCAAATCATGAATATTTTTTTTTCTAGGGATGCTATTCAACCCCCTAACATTCCATGAGAGAATGATCATTGAGTAGAGTGAGGAAAATGTGCATCCATGGGTTTGACAGCCCCTAACTCTACCAATAAATCCCCTATAAGCTGAATTTTCTCTTGATCCCTCTTGTGGCCACTTTTTGAAGGAGTAACAAAAGAGACTTTCTTAAACGGTCTTTGCATCAAACCCAATTCAAGAGATCCTTTTCCTTTCCTAGATGCAAACACATCTTTAACCAAATCTGCTAGGAGGATATCACTGTCTTGTGGAACAGGGGAAACCACCAGGGCACCATATTCTGGTCCAATAGGCATATCACATGACTACTAGACAGCATTCACCTGGTGCATAAGAGAAGCATCTTGGATAGGAGTCTCCTTATCAGCAACTATTGCCTCAGACATAATACTTGGAGGAATACCTTCCTCTAAAGTCATATTATCTAGCACCTCAAAGTGGTTAAAACCTGCCTCTGCTTGCCTATCTAGGAAGGGCCTCTTCTATCCTCTCCCCTTAGCTCGGCTCTAAGCAGGAATGAAGCCATCCTTGTCAAGAACTATAGCATTAACCTGGGCTTTCCCCTTTTTTGCAGAATTCATCTGGGCTTTCCCTTTTCCTGCAAAGTCAGACCGAGCCTTTCCTTTTCCTGCATGTTCATTTTGAGCTTTGTCTTTGCCATCAGTATCCACCTTAAGGTCTCAGGAGGAAGAAGATCCCCCAAGGCCTCCACTAGGCCTCTTAGAAGCTTGGGGCCACATACACTGGAGATGGCCATATTCATGGCATAATTGGCAATGGAAAGGTAAAGACTCATAGTCTAATTGTTGTACCCAGGATGATGAGCCAAGACAAATTTCTAGAAAATCTGGCAATGGGTTATTCAAATCAATTTCAACACAAATGTGGGCAAAAGAGATAACCTTTTTTTCAAGGGATTGATGTGTGATGGCGGTAGGCGTCCCCAGCAAGGTAGCTATCTGGCGCAGGATGTCCTCTCTCCAAAAATCAAGAGGCAGGTACGGCAAGCGAACCCACACAGGAACCTTTGAAGGGAGATCCTCCACAGAGTTGAACCCCATATGCCAGGGTTTGACAAACAACCTGACTCGGTTGTAAAAATATGGGCCGCCCTCAAAGACGCGATCCTGGTAAGACATGCAAGAGAATACCACCATGAAGTAGTTATTCCCTACTAACATAATGTCCATATCGCCATCTATTTGCCATGAGCGACAGATCCAGGCTTCAAGAGAAAACAAAGAGATTCGGATCCCAAGAAACTTGCAGATCAAAGCATGCTTAGTCCAGTACTCGACATCTTATAGAACTCCCTCTGGAGGAATGACCAGAACAGGGTGATCTTGACTGCAAGGTAAACAACCATTAACCTTTTTTAACTTTGAGCTCTCCCCAACAAAAGTTGAAGCCTACGGCTGCAAATTAATCCTAGAAGAAGCTCCATGAGAAGCCATAACTCCAACAATCATCAATGTAGAGGCCGCTCCACATGCAGCCATCAGAACACAGAGCTGAGAACACCCTTGCAGGCAATACACACCAACACTCCACACACAAAAACCCCAGCCCCAATAGCAGAAATAGGCAAGAGAAAAAAGATTGAGAAAGACCCGCAGCAAATGGTAGCAGGCAGCAGATCCACCCCACACAGAAGCATCACAACAGAAAAAAGAGCTAGGGCACGGAGGCCCTAGCTCACACCCAGCCTCCTCTCAGCGAGCATTCTTTAAAGAATCAGAACAATTTTAACGCTCCAAACCCAACAGATTGAAAAAGCAAATCTTGTATAAATAAGTTATTGTGTAAGGCATTCATCCATATTTTTATTGGAGATTAACTCTAATGGAATTCTTTCTCATTAGCTCTCTTATGATGATCTAATTAAAAACAAGAGGTATGATTCTTGTATAAGTTTTCTTCTCGATCCGGTTTTATTTTATTTTAATATACAAAACAAGTGGTTCAAATATTCGTTTACCATAAGAGTTCTTAAATATAATTGCACATTACTTTTTAATTTTAAAGCAACTTTTATAATATATTATTATGATGTAAAATTAAGATGAGCTTTTATTATGATGAATGACAAGTGTGATTAAGAGTGTTAATATTAAAATTTGTTATAGTTTTTTTTAAAAAATTATTCAATATAATAAACTATTAGAAAATTATAGTTGTACTAAATTAAATGGATTTATAAGAAAATAATAAGCTAATATATCTTTCAACTAAACTATTTTCTTAATCACTTTTGTTTGAAATAATAAATTTTTTTACAAAATTAAATTTTTTTGATTCTTTATCACTCAACAAATTAACTATATCAAATTTTTTTAAAGATCTTATAAAAACATTTATAAGAGACTTTACATGATACTATAAATTATATTTATCCATCCTAAATATAATTTAACAATTTCATTATTTCATTTTATTCTAGTTAGATATTAACATATTTTTATTTAGAAATATATTACCAATGAACCAAATATTTAGACAAATATTAGTATTCTTATATTTATGAATATAATTTTAAGATAATTGAAAAGGATATTTATTATAAAATGTGATTTTAATATAATACTTCAATTATAATTATAGGAAGTTCAAGGATATGCTATAGGGTTCATTCATCTATAGCCACCAAAGGGGAGCTATTTGTGGTAGGCTCATTAAGAACCTTTCAACTTGACAATTACACCAAAGACCCATTAACAATTTTCACTTTTAGACTTTACACGACCGTTTGAAATTTTATTTCATAGTATAACTTAACATGCTAAATTTTATATATTTATAAAATCGTGGATATAACACTTTAGACTATTAATACATCATTACTTTAGAACATAAAAAGTTCTTATTGTTATTTTATTGTAAGGAATAGGAGGAAAGAGATGAATATTAGATTACTTGTTGAGAATTCTTCCTCAAATTGCTTGTAAGGAAATCAAGGACACAAGTGCAAAAATGTGGTTGTTGATGATTCTCATCATTGTTGGATTTATTATTTCTATTTCAACAATTCATGAACCAATATGACTCTCCTAACAAGAAGGAGAATGAATAGGATAGTCATATTACTACAAAGAAATAGATTGATCTCAACATCTCGTATTGGTCCAATTCAGAAAGAGAAAGAGGAAGAGTCTCATAATGGTCCAAATTTCAAAGAACATGTGGAAGAGCCTTAGGAACACCACGTAGAAGAGCCTCCCAATGTCCCAAATTGTGTAGACCAGGTGCAGGCTTAGAGGGGAGAAACCAGGGAAAAAATAAAGAAAGAAAATGATAGAGGGAAGAAAATAAGGGCAAAAAGAGAAAAAAAAAATTGTTGTTCTTGGGCTCCTCCTAGAAGAAGCCAGAGGATTTGTGCAGATGAGAGGAAAAGAGAGGATTTTTGCACATGTGACTGCTCAAGGATATTTTATAGGATTCATATATCTAGAGCCACCAAAGGGGAGTTATTTGGTTGTATCATTAAAAATCTTTCAATTTCACAATTACACTAAAAGCTCATTCCCATTTTTCACTTTTAGACTTTATATGACAGTTTGAAAATTTATTTGATACTATAAATTAAAATGCTATATTTTGATAAACTCATGAATATAACAGTTTAGACTATTAATACATCATTACTTAAACATAGAAAGTTCTTATAATGATTTATTTTGAGGGATTTTGACTCTATGAAAATTGGTAGATTTATTAATTTGATTCAATTATAACTCATATTTCTCATATTTCACATGAATAGATATGTTGGACAAATAGAGTATTTTTTTTAGATAAATTTTTTCATATGTTTTTTCATCAATAGATTGTCTATAGAATATTCTCAGATTTATTATTGCTGATTCATAAGTGCATGGCAATGAAAAGAAGCAGTATGTGGCATATCTATGAAGAGCAAGACGTTTTTTTCTCTTTTGGGTCATTTTGAGTATGAAAATGTCACATGGTAGAATAAAATTATATAGAAAAATATTTTGAAAGGAGAAAAATCATTCACTCAGCTTTGTGCACATTTATATCACAAATTTATAAATTTTTAAGTTGTATATTAGTCATATTTTAAAAAGGTACTTAAAAAATCAGGGTAGTGTAGGGGACATCATGCAATGAATTATATATGAACTAATATGAACGTAATGTCCAAACATGACAAATAGATGTACTACTTTTATAATGAGCTTAATAAAACTGAAAATAAGAATGTCATTTCAACTAAAAGTTAAAAGTTGGAGTTCTTTATGATTCTCTAAATTTTTTTTTTATAAGGTGCTAGAATGAACAATTATCTCATCATTTTAATCCTTTGCATTTTCATCATTTTTTTTTATCAATTCTAGTAATTGTTTTAATGCTTTGCACTACTATATTCCCTTTATTTACTTTCCTTGATGTTGTAAGCTCCTGTCTCCGCCCGTTTTTCTATGTCTTTTCTATTGTTTTCTTTTGGAGATCCTAAGAATATTGTTTATGTTTGTTATTGTACTTGCCGTAGGCTATACTATTGCATTTAGTTTGCACAATTCATGAATTAGTTTTCAGACAATCAACCAATCCTAAATCACTATTTTTTGCTATTAGAGTATTTCTAATGTCTAAATATTTTATTATGAATTAAATAAATGATATAAATTACTTATCTCCTTTTTGATTGGTTTAATTGATTTGGTCTTATAAGACCCCTTTTTCGGAGCTTCAACAAATTTGGTTTTTTCCCAATAGTTTTTAACATAGTTTTGTAATATTTTTATCATAGATACTATATTTTATATTTTATAATGTAAACATTTATTTTCATTAAAAAATTCAATTATTTATAATGTATAACTATTATATATTTAAAAAATTTATTGTATTATATAATTATTACATCTATTATATAATATATATTATTCTATAATATATAATATAAAAGTACTATATATGTATGCTATATTATATAATTATAGTAAAATACTATATCATATATGCTATATTATATAATTATAGTATTTTATACAAAGTTTCTTTTTAATTTTTTATCTATAATATTTTTACTTTTATTAAATAACTATTAATTAAAATATATATAATATTTATAATAATATTAAAATTAAAATTACAGATATAATTATAACTAATTATGACAAGTGCTACGTGGCACTTGTTGATTTATGCATCCGCTTTGTTTTTTAAATAAAATGTTTAGGGTTTTTGACCTATGTATTGGTAATATGTGAAGTAGTTTTCAAAGGGAAAAATTTCATCTAAAGCATATATAAATCAGAGAGAATAGCGAGATGAAAAAAATTGAGCCTTAAGGTGTTCCATGTTTATGGTCCATTCATCATAAATTAAAAAATAATTTGAGTCTATGAGGGCCATAGGTTTAGTTTTTCTTTTGTACAAACTTATATTTTTTAGAGAAGTAGAATTTGAAGAAATGTCCTATGCGGTGGGCCCCCTTCTATATAATTGAGGTTTCTATTATTGACATGTTACTTATAGAATCTGGTGAACCGGTGCATGCAAAGGTAGATAACGTTGAAGACTGGTAGAATAACTTTAAAGATTGGTGAACCGACTAGAGTGACTAACACTTGAGGTTTCTCCCTTCCTCACTCTACCCTCTTCAAGAGATTATTTGAAGAATTAATAATTAAGAAAAAGCTGGTGGATTTCTATTCAGAAAATTGTTTTATATCCCAATAATTATATTCCCCATATTTTTAAGGGACAAACAATAGATTTACTAAGCCCTTCAAAAGTAGACTCATCTACTTAATTCACTAAGCCCTTTTACAGCCCAATAATTATATTCCCCATGTTTACTAAGCCCTTGAAAAGTAGCCTCATCCACTTAATTCCTACCACCACTCTCTTTGATAAATTGATATTTTAATCTGCTAGATGTGAAATAATGATTGAGATTCATTAATGGGTCATCTTCCATTAATATTGTTTTCCATGCAGACATGTAAATCTAATATATACACTTGTTTAAGGATCTAATTGTTTTCCATGGAGATATGTAAATCTCATATATAGACTTGTGTAAAGCTTAGATCTGCAATTATGCAAACCTTATATATGCATTTGCATGAATAAAAGGAAATAATTATAATTAAAATCTGAAATCTTAATATAAACTATTACGAGACACTCTTATGTTTAAATTTTATATTATTACTTTAAATTTATTTTATTTTAATATTTTAATTTATATTTTAAACTTAATACTATAAATAAAAAAATTTCTCAAAAGCTACCAGCCATATAAATGCTTAAATATCGAGAAATAGTTGAATATCATTTGCATTTTGATATTTTGTCATAAAATTTATATAATATTTATTTTTAAAATAATATTTAATAAAAATTCAAGCTTGATAATTTCAATCTTATATTCAAGAGGAAATAAATTCTTTACAAAAATAGTTATATAAGCTATTATTTAAAAATAAAAGAACATTCTTATTAAAAATAAACAAGAAAAACATTTTCTCAATTCTTTAATTTAAAAATTTAAAAAAAAAATGATTATTAAAATATATATTATTATTAATATTTGAATATTAAGTTGTAAAAGGAGGTCACCATTATAAACGTCCAATTATAAATATTGTTTCTACTATCATACTTTATAAGATAAAGTGTATATTTATAGAAAAATATTAACTTTTCCTAATAATTATAAATATGTTCCAATGAGGTGTGTGTAAAATTAGGGTATCTTCAAAAATATTGACAACTTAACATTTTAAGATGTAATGTGTCATAATATAAGAATAAGGTTGCTCAAATTTTTTTGACATTCTTAGTATTTATAGATAAATGCATCATCACATTTTATTTAATTGAGGTTGATTTTTGTATGAAGGTGTATGATTCTATTAATTATAAAATATACACATATTAACAAAAAGCCTTAGTACACAAAGTCACTCCCTAGAATTTACAAAAGTAGCCGTTTAAAAGCTAATAAATATCAATAACAATAAAAACCACTTGGTAGAGATAACAACACCCCTAGGATGGGAGAGACATGGGATTCGAGACAACTTAGGAATAAACCACCCCTCATCTGCAACATCTTCTCCTTCTTTGATTTTGATGAACTATAGTATCTATGAACACTATCTTATAACACTTTTTTAAATAGAAATCTAATTTTTTAAGAATACCACCACTTAGTTTGTTTTATTTAATTATTAAATTTTTGAAAAAAAGTCATTAGGATTGATCTAGGAAATAAGAGAAACATGTTTTTGGTGAAGAAGATAAGTATTCTTTTCATTTTTGAATTTTGTAGATACAAGAACCACTACTATTTTGACATCTTTTAATTTAATGATAAAAATTGAGCATTATTGATTCTACCAAATTTATAGAAAATATATTTTAAAATCACCATAATAAAAACATCATTCTCTCAAAAGATTTTTTGAATTCACTTCTTTTGAATTCCTTTCAATTTATCTTTTAGACTTGATGTTACTTTCTACGGCCCTTTCCCAATTGACTTTATCAAAACAGCATCATTCCCATGCCCCAAATTAATAGAATTTTGATAGCTCATTCTTTAATATGTATATATATACACTTCCATACCTACTGCATCATTACATTGGAGAATATAAAGTTCTTTCTCTAATTTTCTATTAAGAAAAGGAGGAAAGAGCTAAACGTTAGATCAATTGGTGAGAATTCTCTCTGATTGCTAGTGAGAAAATCCAGAACATATCCCTTTCGAAAATGTGGGAGGTGATGACTCTCTTTATCATTGGATTTATTATTACTAGCTCAGCAATGCATGATCACAGTCATGGAGTTGGCTCTAATAAATATCTAAAGAAAAAAAATATTTATTATGTGGGATCATTATGAGTGAGAAAGGGTATGTGGCATGATAGAATAATAGAATATAGTCAAATACTACAATACGAGGAAGACCATTTTATTACCTTTTGTATATTGTTCTATTGCATATAAAGTATAAACAGTTTGTACAAAACCTACAGTAATGTGCTTAACAGTTTTACAAAATGCCTCACTACTACTGAGATCAACAGAGCTTAGATATTACATTTATAACAAGGCTGAAAACCACAAAAAATAAGATATGTATTTAGGGAGAACTTTCCCCTTCCTCTTTTTCAACTTCATTAGAGTTTAGGGAGACTGAGTTGTAGCCAATAATCTCGAAAGATCTGTCTCCTCCCTGGGTAGTCCCCTCCTTTGATGGGTTCACTAGAGCATTCTTCTTTCTAGACTGTTTTAGCTACTGAATGAATTCAGCCAAGATGATCTCAAACTCATCTTTGTCCTTCATGGTTGTGTAACCATGTGCTATCTCAGACTTCTCAATAGTAACTTTGCTTGAGTCTCCTACATAGAAATTTCAAAGTATATGAGTCTTCTGCGAGACTGTCCTTTCTTGCAAGTACATCATTATTTTGAGCCTTTTAGATGTTCCATTAAATATTAGAAGATAATAAAGACTATAATGTATTACATAATTTTCTACTATTAATAGTACCTGAGATAATATTTAGGGCATTGAAATTGGTATTAAATGTAAGGCCAAACATGTTCCAGACTTCAAAGGCAAAAAAACATTCAAAGAAGATATGAGCTACAGATTCTTGTTGTTTGCAGACCAGAAAAATGTTGGGTTCCCCCCTTGGTTTTTTGAATCGTAGTTTATGAAGAAGGACTTTCTAGAGAAAGAAAGAGATCTTTGGTTCCACTGGTCTATTCCATAGGAGCCTAAAGTGTTTGTTCCAATCTGGGTCTTGGACCTCTAGGCCCCATTTTAGGTTAACATGGGAGAAGATCATCACCCATGTCTTATCAAGATTCACCACCAGCTGTCTCAAATCACAAGAAAAGGACAAGCTGTCGAGAAGTATCTAGAGAATTTTCGGTGATGAGGCAAGGAGAATCACATTTTTGGCGAAGAGGAGAATGGAGATAAGAACCTGGTGCAGGTAGCAACCATCACTTGGAAGTGAGGAATTGCTGAGAAAAGTCTTGAGCTCGTCAATGTAGATGTCGAACAAGGTGAGGGAAAGTGGGCACCCCTATTTCACTCCAATAGTACTCTAGATAGTGTCAGAGAAACCCTTAGGAGTCCTAAATCATCCCTCAACATGCTCGTAAAGTCTCATAATAGTTATCAAAAGAGTCTCAGAAATCATGATATCTCTAAGTCTCTGGAAGAGGGCCACCCGAGGGATGGTATTGAACGCCTTACGAAAGTCAATGAAGAAATAGACTTTCACAGAATGATGGTGAGTCTCCTCAACAATCACCTACAAATTCAAGATGTGGTACATGGTCTAGTAATCTTCCTGGAAACTAGCTTGACCTCTAGCCCTGCAACTCTCATGTCCAACTCCCTATTAAGAATAGTATTGAGTTTTGTTGCGTACAGTTTGGTGAAGGTGTGCCCAATTATGATGGTCCTATAGTTGCTGGGTTAAGAAAATTATCCAGCCTGGTGAACTGGATAGATTAAGTATCTCAACTAGGACCTGGGGAAGCTAGTGAAAACCACACTATTAAAGAGTGTTGGAGGATAGGAGCTCAATACATAGATATCGAGGTTGAAGATCTTAGCCTGAAAACTGTCCTCATCGGCCGCCCTTCTACATCTCATGGATTTGACATCCTCGTAGATGCTGGAAGAGGTAAGGATATGGCAGTGAGGGGGAGGGTTGAGCTGGAGAGAACAACATATACAACCGAAGACAAATGAAAACTACCCAAAAATCAAGTCACGAACACTAAACCAACAACCAACTAAAACTAGCCTAAACAAACCCCCAAATTCACCACTCATCCAACCAATACATGAGTCTATAGAAGTATAATTTAGACCCAACCTCTAGCCCAAAACGTCATAACATGGCATCAAAAAGGAGAACCAAAAACTGAGAACAGGTCACCCCCTTGGCTTAAATGCAAATGCTTACCCTCATGACCCCATGCAGCTACTTAAGAGCCAAATCTTCTTAGTTTTAAGAAGTTATACTGTTCGCATGTAGATTTTTAATTGCGGCAAAAGGAAAAATTGGAATCTTTCCCTATTTTTTTAAAGCATTTGTTGCTTATAACTAAAAATTAAGCTTTGAAAAAAAAGGGAGGGGCAAAAAATAAGCATCACTTCTTATTGAGAAGAAATAGGAAAAAAGGACACTTGGCATCACCATTTTAATTCATTCATTTTATTTGCATAAAGTTTATTTTTGAAATTTATTTTTTATATATAAAAATAATATTTACAAGCATTGCTTAAAAATAAGTAGCAAATTTTTGCATCTATGGGGACACCTGCTCCACAAATTGCTGCTAAAAAAGTTGAGGAGCAATTGCTAGCCAAAATAAGCTAAGCAACAGCATCGGGACATGCCCTTAAAATATTTTAAAAAAATAATTTTAAATTTTAAGAATATTTTTGAATTTCTTGATTATAATATAAGATTTTGATTTATGCACCTAAATTTATTAGACAAAAATAATCATGTATATAGAAATTTGTTGATAATACAATAAAAAATGAAGCAATTCAACACAAGAATAGCTAAACTAGGTCTACACCACACCAAGCTATTGTCTCTATGAAAATATTATGGTCACAAAGGTGAGGGGTCTTTTACGAAACCATCCAAATATTAAGAATCTCAACATCCACCACAATGTTATATTTCATATTAAACTCCTTCCTAATGGTCCCTAAAGACCTAAGAATATAATTATCACACAACTTATCAAACCTTCAGATCATCTTCACCACTTTAAAAAAGTAATCTTAAATTTGAAAATTACTTTTGAATTTCTTGATTATAATTTAAAATTTTGATTTATGAACCTAAATTTATTAGATAAAAAGAAACATGCATAAAAAAATTTGTGGATAATACAATAAAAAATGAAGAAATTTTCAATACAAGATTAGCTAGACTAAATCTACACCATACAAAGCTATTGTCTCTATAAAAATTTTATGGGTGCAAAGGTGAGGGGTCTTTTAAGTCCTCAAAATAACTCTAAGGCTTAATGAAACTAGATCAAAATATTAGGAATCTCTACATCCATTACATCAACTTTAAATTTCATATTAAATTCCTTCATAATGGTCCCTAAAAACCTTAAAATATAATTCCAACACAACATATCAAACCCAAAGATCGCCCTCACCACTTGAAATGGGCCTTTTAAAAATTAAGCTAGACAAATTCTCATGATAAAATGATACCTATTACTACATTTATTATCTATAAATTATAAGCTAGATTATATTGCAAGAAAAAGACTTGTTGAGCGTTGTTTTTACACAAGTCAATTGCTACCTGAATTCAAGATCTAATTTCCTCTCTTGGAAGAATAACAATGTTATTCCCAAGGTTCTTTGTGGTCGTGGTACAACTTCTTGGTAAGCTTAGTTGAAGATAAATGTGAATGTTCACGAGGAGGCGTTTGCTGGTCCTTTCAAGACTTCAAGCTGCAAAACAAAATTTAGTACTTTTTGTATTTTTTTGCAATTTATTAATGCATGTAACTCACTAATGATGTAAAATGAATGCTAAACCCACGTAATGATTATCTACTCTATACATATTTAAAAGATCAAATATTTGGGTAACAAGAGTTAAGAAAATTTACTAAAATAATATCCTAATAGACATAAACCATTGTTGAACCTTCCTTGCAAATCAAATGATAGAAAGATGGAAACCCACAGATGAATTAGACCATGTCGTGAATCAATACCCAATAGGTACAATCGTTTGGAGAAAAGTTATCAAGATGCAAGAATTTTCAAAACCTATCGAATCGTGAAGCCACAAGTATGTGCACACATACGAAACAAATTTATCGTTGAAGTAATAGAATTATCTTTCCTATCATTCATAGTAGCAAGATCGATGAAAAAGAGCAAACTCAAATCTAATCAATTGCATATCCAAACACAATAAAAGGAATAAGCTCTTTGAAAGAAATTAACAAGTGAGCACAAATTCATTAATTTCCAATAGACAAAAGACAATATCACAATACGAATGAAGCACCAATTGTATATATTTATTGCATAAAATATATGATGTTGATTACATTATTTTGATACAATATATAGTGCTTTGATTTACGAAACTATGAACCCCAAAACTACTCTTTCAAATACTATAAATGGTGAAGCAACTCTGGAACTAAAGCTAAATGAAGCTAAACTACTGCTAAACTAACTATTAGCAAGATGGGATGGATTCTTGATCCATTTACATTTATTTTTCCCTTATAATAGGGTAAAACTCCCTCAGAAGAAGAGAGAAATGAATTGGAACTCCATCATTTCTAACTGGAGTCTTCACTTTGATCTTTGAGTTCTTCCTTATTTAGTCTTCACCTGACTTCTCTTTGAGTGGACAACTGATGGATAGCTTCTAGTTAAGCACAAACAAACCTTAGTCCACAAGCAATTTGATCTGAGACTTCTTCTTCATGCAAAAATATTCTTCAGGCTAGCATAGACCAAAAATTCAGACCCTGACCTTTGCTTTGAAAACCAAGAGACCTAAAAGAACTAAGTGTATATGAAATTTACTTAGGCTCTCCAAAATTTTAGACCTTTGGATGTCGAAATTATAAGGCTTCAAAAAATGCCTAAGTGTCAAAATCCCTTATTGCAAAATTTGAGTAAGACCCCAAAATGAATAGTTAGTTAGGGAAGATATATGGAAGAGTATCTCGAAGCCTCTACACTATTTCTTGCACTTCTCCACTATCTAACTCTTGCCCATTACTCAGGCACTGTTTTTTTCTTTCTCTGGAGTCAATCAACTTGAAAGATATATGGACGAGCTTCCTAAAGCCTCTACACTATTTCTTGAACTTCTCCATAGTCTACCTCTTTCCCATTACTCAGGCACTACTCTTGTGAATTGTAACTCTATATAAATTAAATTACATATTAGGAATTATTATTCACATTCAAATAATAATGTGTATTTGAATAATTAAGGTAAAATGAGTTTTAATAGTAACTCACATAATATTAATGTGTATTAGAATAAGTGTTATTGAAGAAAGATGACTTAAAAAGATATTATCATTTTCCTACAAATTTTATGTTTTCTCTACGTAATTTATCAATATTGTATCTAAGCCATTTGATCTTGTGTTATGTGTTTCCAATCTCATTTCAAAACTTGTAGAGGCATGAGTCAAAATGAAAGGTGTTCAAACTCTTGTTATGAGTGTTCAATTTTTGTTGGTGTGGGATTCATAATAGGCTATCTTGTTCATTTCTGATGAACTACAACTGATTGTATGTTTGAAGTCATTTTGATGATGATCAACCGAGTTAAAGATGTGATGATAAACATTAATCAATTAATGTGTTGTCATTAATGTCAACTTATTTCATTATCATTATGGTAACAAACATCTATTATGAGTTAAATATCTAGAACAAACAAAGTTTATGTGGTCAGTAATTGAAGAGTTTTGTATACACCAAGTAATAGTGAAAACTAAGTAAATATTGTGTATACCAAGCACAGTGATAACCGAGTTAGGGATCACCAACACATCACGGTATTGACCAAGCAATAAAAAGAAACTGAAGGCTGACTAAAATAATGAGCTGGCAAATTGATGATTCTGAGGTAATTGATAAGACTTTTATGATGATCAAATGACTATGAAAATTCAAGGATGATCGGATGAAATCAAAGATGGAGATTAAGTAGAAAAATCTAAAGGATGGAAATTAAATGCATTATGATGTCTATATCAGAGACAAGAGATTCACTAAGATGGATTGATCTGCATACATGTAAAATTCATGCATGACTGATCAAACTGGTTGGTGAAAGAACTGAGCAATTCTATAGACAACACTGAGTGACAGAGGAAAGAGCATTTACCGAGAAAAAAAATTATAAAGAATCCAAGGAAATGAAGTGAAAAATTTGATCAGAGGTATTATGTACTTAGCATAGATATGAAAATCTACAAACAGAGTTGTATTTGAATCAGATCATGTTACTATATCAGTTTAACCATTGTTACAGATAAATATCTTAACCGAGTAGGATGTGAAAGTCTTTATTATGATGTATTCAAATGAATGTTGAGGGTTTACTTGTTGACCCTGTGGTGAATGATTGGTCAACGGAGAAATTTTAGTGATAAATCCTCTAACCCAGTCACATTTAATAGTTTGTATTGTAATCTTTAACAGGGTTTTCTCTTAACCGAGCTCACTTCAGAATAGTGAAATAATTTGGGTTACCGGTCCCAGGTGGTTTTTCCCTTAGCAGGGTTTCCATGGTAAAAATCTATGTGTTAATATGTATGATTGTTGTGGGTTTTTATTTTTGCATTACACATTACTTAATATTCATTTATCGGTAATCACAGTATTCTTTTACTTCTACTCGATAGATGACTAGACAAATTGGTAACTAAAGTTTAAGATCATAGTATATATCTCACCGAGTTGATTTATATGTTTCAAATTCTTGTTATATATATGCGAGAGAGTTTGGGTATGTAGGATAACTGGAGCTAACTAATTCATTCCCCCTCTCAGTTATCTAACAATTGGTATAAGAGGATAGAGTGCTTACAAGGAAAGTTTTCAAGGACATAAGCTAAATATCACAAGATGTATAAGAGAGACTCACCTAAGTTGAACTAGGAAAACTTCTCAACATGGAAGAGTAGAATTAGATTATATCTCTCAAGGATTGGAGATGACATAATGCTATACTTGGATACTAAATTAATCCTACCTATTGGACCTTTTACTGTTAATCAGATGAGAGAGAAACATGAACACAATACTATGATGGTAGAAATTGCTTCTTCACTAACTGATGCTGAATTTGAGGATATTAAGACATGTACATCAACCATGCAAATGTGGGAAAAGATTATACAAGTTTATGGAGGAGATGGAAATATGAAAAGAGCTAAAGCTGAAAGTCTCCAAGGAAATTTTGATGACTTGAGAATGAAAGAATGAGAAAATATAACACAGTACAGTAACTGACTCAATGATTTCATTAATGCTATTGGTGGAGCAGGTGGATTTATTGATGAAGACACTATTATATGAGTAAGATTCTTAGAATTTTTTTGCATATTTATTCTATTAGAGTCTCTACAATACATGAAATGAGAGCAGCACCTGGAAACAATTTTAGTTTGATATCCTTGTCGGTAGACTGATTTCATCTGAACTAAACGATTTTGACAATAGTGTTGTTCCTACTGTTGAATCTGCATTTATTTCCTCTCTAAAAATTAGTAAAACTGGTAACAAACACATGATAAGAAATGGTCCAGTAATAGTTATAGTGATGATAAAGAACTTGATGAACTTGAAGCATTAATGGCTAGAAGATTTCACAAAAGTAAAGGAAGGTATAAAGATAAACTACCTTTGATATGCTTAAATTGTAAATAAATTGGACACTTTGCTGCCAGATTCCCAAAAAGAAAAAGTGATGAAAGATATGAAAGATCTAGTGACAAAAGGGATGATCGAGAATATAGAAGCAACCGATAGTAGGATAGAAGGAGTAACCAAGACTACAAAGACAATGGAAAAAAGGCATGTTACATTACTGAAGATAAAAATAAAGATACCGACACTAACACTGAGAATTTATTTGTGATGATTTCACTAACTTCTGTAATGAGTATGGAATTAAGAGACAAGTCTTGGCACCGATAACACCACATCATAATGGGATTGTTAAAAGAAGAAATAGATCAATTTTGGATTGTGCTAGAATAGTGATGATGAAAAGAATGTTGCGCAAACATATGGAGGGAAGTTGTTAGTATTGGTGTATACACACTTAATTGAGTATAACTGAAGAAACATACAAACAAGACACCTTATGAATTATGGTATGGTTATAGACCTAATGTGAGTTACTTTAAAATATTTGGAAGTCAATGCTATATTTTGAAAGATAAAAGAAATTGAAAATTTGACTCATAAGGTGATGAAGGAATATTTCTAGGATATTCTACTAATACAAAAGCTTATAAATGTTTGAACAAGTCTTCTAACAAGATCATTGAAAGTGAAAATGTAAGAGTTGATGAATATGCTTAGAAAAATGAAGAGGAAAGAAAAAAGAACAAAAATACTACAGTATATTTGTTTACATTAAATAACTTGAAAATATTCTTGAGAAAATACCTAATTTTACCCAGAAACATGGTAATGTTACTGAGCATCAGGATGCACCAAATGAGAATTAGGAAGATATTGCAACTAAAGATCATGATCCTATCCCAACTGAAGAACATAATGAAGAATAAAGAATTGAACCTGTACTTGCAAAATATGTAAGAAGAAATCATCTATAGAATCATATTTTTGGAGATAAAAGAGCTAGCATGATTACTCAAAGTAAGTTGAATAACAACACATGTTTGATTTTTGAATTTGAACCTAAAACTGTTAGAGATGCACTTGAAAATGAAGAATGGATTAATCCAATGAATGAATAAATTGAGTAGATACAAAAAAAAACATGGAAATTAGTACCAAGACCGAGTGATAAGAATGTCATTGGAACCAAATGGAAATTCAAAAAAAATTGAATGAGATAGAGATGTAACCAGAAATAAGGCAAGATTAGTATGAAAAGTGTATGCACAAGAAGAAGGTGTTGACTATGGAGAAACTTTTACACCTATTGCTAGACTTGAAGGATTTAGAATATTACTTGTGTATTATTCATACAAAGGATTCAAAGTATATCAGATGGATGTTAAATCTACATTTCTGAATGGAATATTGGAAGAAGAGGTATACATTAAACAACTTGAAGGTTTTGTTGATCCTACTCAAGAAAGCATGGTATGTAAGTTACACAAAGCATTATATGGACTAAAACTAGTATCGAGAGCATTGTATGAAAGACTACACTCCTATCTTATCAGTAAATTGGATTTGTTAGAACAAGTGATAACAACAATTTGTATTTGAAAGGAGGAAATAATGATAAAACTCTTATTGCTAAAATTTGTGTTCATGATATTATATTTGGAAGAAATGATAAGTTATGCAAATCATTCACTGATGAAATTAGGAAATAAGTTGAAATGTCAATGTTTGAAGAGATCAAATTTTTATTGGCTTACAAGTTTTACAACAAGATGAAGGCATCTACATTCCTCAATCCAAATACATCAAGGAAGTATTGAGGACATTTAGAATGGAAGAATGAAAACCAGTCGGAATACCTATGGTTACTAGATGCAAATTGACAAAATAAGATAAGACAACCGATGTATATAAGACATTGTATAGATCTATGATTGGAAAATTCATTTATGATGTACACACAAGACCAGACATTGCACTCGCAGTTGGTATTGTAGAAAGATTCTCTGCTAATCCTAAAGAAACACATTTGACTCTTGTAAAGAGAAATTTTAGATACTTGAAGAACACTAGAGATTATGGATTGTGGTACAAGAGAGAAGGAAAATTTGACTTGAAATTTTACATAGATGTTGATTGGGGTGGGAACATTGATGATAAAAAGAACACTACTGGTGGAGCATTCTTTGTGGGAGATAGATAAGTTACTTGGACAAGAAAAAAGAAAGGATACATATCCCAGTCAACTATAGAAGCAGGATATGTTGCTTCTACTACAAATTGTTTGAACGTTGCATGGATAAAACAACTTTTGAAATGAATGAATGAAGAGATCACTGGCCCAATTGTAGTTTATTGCGATAACACTAGTGGAATAAATATTTCAAAGAATCTGGTGATTCTTGCAAAAACAAAGCATATATCTATAAAATATCAGTACCTGAGGGAATAAGTACAAGAAAAACAAGTTACACTAGAATATGTACAATCAAAAGAACAACTAGCTAACATGTTCACTAAACCCTTACCAAAGGATACATTTGAGTACTTAAGGAATTGACTAGGGGTTCGTCCCTTGTCTATCGATCACTAAGCTGACTAGGAGGTTACATCAATGTGTACGTAATTAGAATATCAATCATGTTGATGTAAAGCTGAACTAGACTAAAAAAGACATATCAGTACACTGCAAGGTACTTACACTACTGAATCGAAAACTAGAAATATTCTTTGGCTAATGAAGAGTTGTATATTTATTTTTGGAATTGTTGTCAAAGGGAGAGAAGATTAAATGAAATATCTATCCACTACAAGGGAGAAAAGGAGAAAAGAGAAAGGGATAGAAATGACATATCTATCTATTTTAAGGAGAGAAGATATGAGAAGATTCCATAACAAAAAAGTTAAATCTGCAGAAAGAATTTGCATGGTGAGTTTTTAATGCTGAAACATATTATATATCAAGTTAGGGAGTGCTACAACATTTTGGATATATTTTTAGAACAAAAGTTTGGTATTTCATGGAATTTAAGTATTGCATATTTCATATTGTGTTTCCATCAATGCCAAAGGGAGAGATTGATAAACTACAACTGATTGTATATTTGAAGTCATTTTGTTAATGATCAACTGAGTTAGAGATGTGATGATAGACAGTAATCAGTTAATGTATTTTCATTGGTGTCAACTTATTTGATTATCATTATGGTAACAAACATCTATTATGAGTTAAATATCTGGAACAAACAAATTTATGTGGTCGGTAATTGAAGAGTTCTGTATCCACTGAGTTATAGTGAAAATTGAGTGAATATTATGTATACCGAGCCCAGTAATAACCAAGTTAAGGATCGTTGGCACATCACGGTATTCACCCAGCAATAAAAAGAAACCGA
Organism: Thuja plicata; assembly: GCA_018584345.1. Classification (NCBI taxonomy): domain Eukaryota; kingdom Viridiplantae; phylum Streptophyta; class Pinopsida; order Cupressales; family Cupressaceae; genus Thuja; species Thuja plicata. Next base: position 2,164,124 of record MU226866.1, read on the forward strand.
AGGCTGACTAAAATGATGAGTTGGAAAGTTCATGATTCCGAGGCAATTGATAAAATTTTTTATGATGATCAAACGATTATGAAAATTCCAGGATGGTCGGACAAAGAAGATTGAAACATATTTTTGTCACAACTGTCGAGGAAGGTTTAAGCGGTAAAATCAATGATGGATATTAAGAGGAAAAATATAAAGGATGGAAATTGAATGCATTATGATTTCAATATAAGAGATAAGAGATTCATTATGATGCACTGATGTCATACATGCAAAATTCATGCATGATAGATCAAACTGGTTGAAGACAGAACCAAGCAATTCTGCAGACAACATCGAGTGACAAAGCAAAGGGCATTTACCGAGAATAACAAAGTATGAAGAATTAGAGGAACTAAAGTGAAAAAATTGATCAGAGGTATTATGTACTTATCATAGATCTAAAAATATGCAAACAATTTTTTTTTTTGAATCAGATCATTATTGTATCAGTTTAACCATTATTACAAATAAATATCTTAACCGAGTAGGATGTGAACGTCTTTATTATGACATTCAAATGAATGTTCAGTATTTTCTTGTTGACCCCATAGTGAATGATTTTTCAAGGGAGAACTATTAGTGATAAATCCTCTAACCAAGTCACATTTAACAGTGTGCATTGTAACCTTTAGCATGGTTGTCTCGTAACTAAGCTCACTTCAAAAGAGTGAAATATATTGGGTGACAGGTCCTCGGGTGGTTTTTCCCTTAGCAGGGATTCCACGTTAAAAATATGCGTGTTAATGTGTATGATTGGTGTGTATTGTTATTTTTTATTTACACATTACTTAATCTACATTGATCGGTAATCACAATATTGTTTTACTCCTACTCGGTAGATGACTAGACAACTTGGTAACTAAAGTTTGAGATCACAGTTTACATTTCACCGAGTTGATTTATATATTTGAAATTATTTTTATATACATCTTGGAGAATTTGGGACTATAGGATAACTGAAGCTAACTGATTCACGTCCCTCTCAGTTATCTACCAATTTCATTATGAAATTTAAAATTTTAAAATGTTTTGGAAAGCTAATGATAAGGTGAATAAAAACCAAAAATATTTTTACAATGTTGTAAGTATAAAATAAATAGTTTGATGCAGAAAGTAGAGAAAAAAAAAGAAAAAAAGACATGATTATTATTGTTGCATGTTCAATTTCAATGCTAGGTGCCACTCTTTGATGTCTTTGTTCCAAAGTGGTAAAGTCATGATATATTATGGAAGTTCTTGTTTGGATTAATGGGAAGTATGTATTGAGAGGGGAGGGGTGAATTAGTACCTCTAAGACATTTTGTATCCTTTAATCAATTAACCTTTGTAGTCAATTGTACATCCATTTAATCTGATCTACTCTATCTTGATATGAGTTATATCAATTCATAACATTTAGATACATGTGAATCCTTAATAGAAACATTCATGAAAGTAATTGACACATAACACAAGATATGATATAGCAGAAAATTCTTGTTAGGAAGTAACAACTGTGGTGGGGATGACACGCACAAAATATTCACTATCTGTAGATTGGAAGGGGTCGATTAAGGCTTACAATTTTGATCACTTCTGATGATCTATCTTGTTAGGAGTATCGATGGAGACCTGTTAAAGTCTACTCCATTAGGAGCTTTAGCAACACTGTTAAGTGAGCACTTGGTTAAGATATTTATTGTTGGACTGTTAAATCCGCCTTCCTTGAAAGGATTTTTACACTTTTCTCCACTTGTTAGAATGATAAAAAAATTACAAATTGACCTGGCAAATGAAATCTTGTATTTCTAATAAAGATTCAATTTAGTTTACATGAAAAATATCATCACCTAATTATGATTAAATAATACCTCTGATTATCAGTTTCCTCTATTCTTGGTTCTGATAACCAAATCCTCCTTTTGTTGTTCTTGTTACTGAAACTCTCAATCTAATCCATAGATGTGCTCGTATACTTTGTTCATCTTCTACTCTTTCTTCACATCATCTTTTCATACATACATAATAAATAATGATTGCATCATCTATTTATAGATAGACTGACATCATCTTGAGTTTTGATAAAGAACAATGTTAACCCTAAGATCAGGTTTCTGTTTGTACCTAGATCTCCTAGTCTATGTGTTTTAAATCAGTTAGATTGATTAAAGAACTTACATTCATGTATCTAATCCCTAAAAAAATGTCTTTAAAACAAATAAATAACCTATAAATAGAATAAACTTTCTTTACCTGACGTGGAGGTCAGATCCACTTTTTGCCGGTTGCAACTAACTTTCAGTTCTGTTTGTCGGTCATGCTTGACTATCCTTCAGTTTTGTCTTATTGGTTGCACTTAAACTGTCTCATCGGTCTACACTATATCCTACATGTTAGGTTCCTCTATTGAGTTCCTCTTTATCTTTATGATTTTCATTTTTGGTTTACACACTAAGTTGTTTCGTTGGTATTCTTTGTACCTAGTTTTCTTCGGTGATCTCTATCAGTCTGATCTTCGGTTTTCTCTATCCTTTCTTTCTAAGTATGCTTACCAAAAGTGTTGTTTTCATACTAATAGAAAATTAATGTCATCAATATCCCCCTTTGACATTAGTATCAAAAACTAATATGTGCAAAATACTAACAAAATGTTAAGTATATACAACATATATAATCCTTAGTCATTTAATGACTCCCCCTATGTATGTGATGGTATATCTATACATAAGATATTTTTTACTTCTCCATATCATTTTCCCCTTATAAATATACCATATGCATATCTTATTTACCATTTTCTCATCTGAATGAATGAATGTACATATCATCATTTTCTTTTTAATTTATTTTGTAATATTCATTTTCCCCCTTTTTTAATATTAAGGGAAAAGGTCTTTACCTTAGAGTTTATCAAAAATATGGGAATGTGAATACTTCATGTCTTCCATCATTTTCTCCCATTGTTCTTTGAGGTTCTCCAGAGCCATGTGCTCGAGTTTGATCTTTGAGTGCATGTCATAGATGTTTTCAACTACAGACATCTCGGGAGTTGCTATCAGTTGCCTTGTTGAACTGATATGTTGTTGGAGCCGTGTAAGGTTTGGTAGAAGTTAAGCTTAGAGCTTGGTTAATTCTTCCCAAAAATTTGTCTCTGCCTCCTATAGCTCCTTCCTTAACCTTTTTATCTCAATTATCTTTTCATAATGTAGCTTAACTGCATTGTCTCCATTTGTGGTTAACCTTTGTGCACTATTTTCTAGATCTTTATCCAACTTTGCAATGTTTTCACTATTCTCTTTAGTGAAATTTTCTATTGTGTTCAATTTTTGAATCAAGGTTATAGCTTCAGATATGATTGGATCTAATTCAGCGATGAATTTTGATAGCTTTACCTTATTGATTGCCACTTCTTGGCTGATGTTCTCAATGATAATTTTGGTACTTTAGCTTGGCTCTCTCCTCTATTTCCTTCTCAACATCAATATTATGAGTTCTTATTGCTTCAGTTAGAGTAGCTAGTTGATCAAGTATTGGCTTTTTTTTATCAATATCAACATCGGGCACAATTTTATGTAGTATGTCTCGTGTTGTCCCTAATACCATGGAGTCCTTGTGACATTTCTTTAGCTTCACCTACAATGCCTTTCTCTGGCATATCTCTCCATATTCTTGTAATGCTTCAAAGTCAAGTGTAGATGGGTCACATTTCACTATTTCGATAATTTCATCCAATGTGACTTCCATCTTATTTTTATTTGATTTCCTCTTCTTCTTCTAATATTTACTAGAATGTAGTACCATTGCCATTTTCTCTGCTTTCTCAATTGCGCTTGATGAAGTGACTTGTTGTGCTTCTTTATGCTGCTTGGCGTCGGTGTCATCTTATCGGGTGTCTGCAGACATCTCCACATTCACCTTCACATCATTGGTAGCACACTTGTCGATTTCCTCAGGAGTACCACCTTTAGGTTTGTCTCCTTCAATAATGTCCTTTTCTTCACCAGTATTTGTTTATGCATTCTTGTCTTGTGTGTCTACATATTTTTCTTTATCTCCTCCAGTAACCTTATTAGTATTGGTTACATCTTGAGTGGCTCTGATGTCTTTCAGACCATGAGTGTTACCTTTCTTTTCTTCTTCCCCTTCATTTTTGGGAGTTTCCTTTTCAGATGACTTGCTTGATTCTTGCATGATATTGATAGCTTGTATCAATATTGGCAACTTTCATGTAATGTTCACCTATGCAGTATCAATTTTTGTGTATTGCTCATCAATTTTGTCCTTTTTAGCAGTGATGTCTTAATCTTTATTCACTTCCTCTACTAGGTCATTGGTAATGTTAATGACATTAGTATCCACATTTGTGTCTGGCCATGATTCATCTGTAATATCTACAGTCTTGTTTTTGGTTGTATCATCCTCTTCTTTGTCTAATTCAATAGATGTGTAATCTTGAGTTGCCTTGTCAACATCTTGTTGTTGAAATTCTTTGTGAGGGCTTACCTCCTTAGTAGGTCTATTCATTATCTTACACCATTTCTTGCAGCTAGCGTGTTCAAGTTCTATTAACCAGCCTTTAAGAAATTTGTATGGTCTCACCTTTGGTGAGAACTCCTTTTTGTGTCTCTCCATCATTTAATCTATCTCTTCCTTCTTAGATTTAGGTGGCATGACAGTAACAAATATTCTTTCCTTAATCTCTTTCTCATTTTTCAAAGCGAATGTCCACCTAGAGTAAAGTCTGTGCAATAGTTCTCTTGGTACATGACTACCTTCAAATTGCATTGGTACATATTTGAAGTTGTAGATTTTAGCTATGATGACGTCCTCAATTTTATTCTGATCTTCTGGATTTAGTTTCAGCCATTTTCTAATTTTTGAATCTGTAATAGATCCAAAATTTTCAATATATACAAAAATGTCATCAATAGTTTTAGGTTCTCTTACCTTGACATTCTCTACCTCTATGGCTTCATCCTACTCGGTATCTTCAATGTCCTCTTGGGTCTTGATGAATTTCCTTCCTCTCTTGTTTTTTCCTCTCTTTGGTGCGGAAGATTTCCTCTTGTATGTTCTTACCTTACCTTTATTTAAAGGTTAAGGTGTATAATCCTATGATGTTTGGCTTCTTGTCCTAGAAGCAACCATTGTTCTTGGCTTCTTAGATGGTTGAGGAGGTGGCGATTATGACTCTATTTCCACAGAGTCATCTTTTTCCTCATCTTTACAGACAGATAATTATTCTTTGGTTTCCTCCTCTTGTTCAACTTCTTCATCTTGCTCAATTTCTTCTTCTGTTGTTGATAAAATCTTCTTGAGATTCGTGACTATCTTATCCTTTTTCTTGACTATTTTATTTACAACTAGGAACATTTTATTCTTGTCTTGGCCTCTTCATAAGTACCAAACCTTGTTTGTTTCTTATCCAGTGGTTCATTAATTAAGGCATCAATTTCCTTAGTTGCATGATTAATGTTGATTTCATATTCCAATGGTTTTAACCATGCTATCCTTGGTACAACATGTTTGATGTAAGTATTATCTGTACCAACCATGAAGCATATCTCATCCTTATGTTTTTCAATGAGTTGGTCGGGGATTCTTACCCTCTTTTACATTTGGTCTTTGAATACATTGAAGTATTCATCCATGACTGTCTCAAAGTTATCTCCCAATGTAGCTATGTGCTCACTGATTTGCATGGTGACTGGTTTAGTGCTGTTCCATTCCACATCTCCTACTGATGGGAATTTTTCTTGAAAATAAAAGAAGATACACATTATTAGTTAGTCAAACTTACATGTGTTTGACTTCACATTCCTAATATTCTTTAGATTGTATTTTAACTGGTTCGGGAGTAGTTCAGATAAGTCCAATTGTGTACCCTTATTAATCTTATACACTGTTTCCACTGCACATGATGCTATGTTGTTCAATCTACTTGCTTGGAAGAATTTATAGCCCAGAACACAAGCACCAAACTTGATCTCATCGTCGGTTATTGTGGTTACTTTCAAACCTCTGCCATCCCATTTGGCTCCTGTCATCTTTTCAGTCTCAACCCTTGGTGGATGCTTGAGTGCCTTTAATTTTTTGGTTATAGGGTAACCAGTGACTGCATGGATGACATCTCAGGTTATTTCCTTCGGTTCATCCAACCATAACTTCTTGTTATGCATTCTTCTCAGCACTAACTGAATCCATTCAATTTTGAACACTTTCGGGAACATTAGGGTATTGGTGAGCCTTTTTACTTCAATATTCTTGTGTTCATATTTTAGTGTCCCATCTTGGTTGCATAGCTTCTTATAAGCTTCTTCAACCTCTAAACTTCCTATCTCTGCTATCTTGCAGTGTATGAAAGATCTAACAGCTTCCATGAGTAAAACCCTAGCTAGGATGTGTGAGAAAGCTCCAGCATCGTCACGTTGTGAGGAAACCTCAAGATGGATCTTGTAATTAGGTTCCTCACATGCCGTGTTCTTTATGAGTTTGAATTCCTCTTTCTTTTTGTTCTTAGATTTAAAGGTTCTTGAAGTCGAGGCCATTTTTAGTAATTTAGTGCTTCCTTCAAAATGCATAAGAACAAAGTTGTCAGTTCTTTGTAACTTACTATTTACTATAGGAAAGATCTCTAAAGTTCTCTAGAGTGTTGGGTGTCAAGTTGTGGTTGCTCTGTGATTCCTTTGCTCTTTTCTCAAAAATTTCTCTTTGTCGCTATGCTCTGCATGTCGTGAACAAATGAGTTGTTCTAATGCCCTATTTATAAATGTTTCCCTAAAATGTGTACCATCAATTCTTACCAACTCCTCGATGTATGAAGATGGAGTTCATCGGTAATGACTTTACTTTTGGTGACATGAAGTTTCAGAGTAGTCACCATTCCACTTGCTTTTACCAATGGGTTTCGGTATCACAGATAACTTGTTCACTTTGTTTGTTTACCGAAAAGGTTCGATTTATACTTTAGCAACTTTGCTTTCTTATGTTAGCCGATGCATCTCGGTACATGTAGGTAGTAATAGCTTTGAGTGTATACCAACGGTTTTCTGTATGAATACGAGATAGCATAGTTATCACAAATTTCAACAAGTAATACCATTATGCATCTTTCTTATGCTAATTTGGTATTATATCTACATATATTATGGAATTGATGTAAAATAATAGCTTTGGGTGATGTCGTTCCATACTTACTTGTTCTCTTAGGTGGGGGCGGTGATGTCACTAGATCCATTGGATGGGGTGTCACCATTTGCAGTGCTTGGTCTAGCTTCATCATTGCTTGAAGCTTTTCTCCACATTTTGTCTCTATCTCTTCAGATATCTTCGATGGTGTTTCCATTGGGATATGTTCTTGTCTCTGTCATTTGATCTCTACAGTATTTCTTGAGATGACTACCTTTGTGACAGTGTACGCATGCCATTCTGGGGTTTGTCTAGCCTCTAGGCTTTCTAGTCCATTCTCTCATATAGTTTGCAGCAATGTGACCATATCTTCCACATGATATACAATTTGTCCAAGTATTGTAGTCCCATTTATACTAATTAACGACTCTCTTCAATTGATAGGGATTTTCTTGACCTTTAGGCTTCCATGCTTGCCTTTTTTTCCAGCATTCAAGAGTTTTGTGCCCATTAATTTTGCATGTAGGACAATATTTGTCCATGTAGGTTTCCTTCTTTGATTGTTTCATCTCAGACTTACATCCATATGCTTTATGTCCTTTCTTGTTACATTTATAACAGAATCCTATGAATGAAGATTTAGATTTAGGAATACATTTCATTTTTCCTCTGCATACATTTGATGTATGGCCTTGCTTTCCACAGTGATTGCATGTCAGCGTTCTTGGTCTTGGATTTTCATAGACATTCTTTGGATTAGTTTAATTTTATGATTCTCCATTCTCGGTAAAACCTAGACTGTTATTGTTGTTGTTGACTCTTCGTTGTCCTTCAAGAAAATAATCCATTCTTTTATTGCTTTCTTCAGCCTTCTTGATAATTTCATTATGTTGTTTATGAATTCTTATCTCATGTTTCAAATATTTCTTTTCATCCCTCAATTCACCGATAGCTTCTATAAGTCTTTGTATCTCAGACTCTTTTTCTTGTATATTTTCTATGATCTTAATTCTATCATCAATAGCTACTGTTCTTTCTTGTTCAGCTTGCCTAGCATTTTCAATGACATCAATCATCCTTACGATTTGTGTCTCTTGACAAATTTGTAGATATTTAACTTGTCCAGCCAGATGTAGATTGATTTCAGTAAGGTTTGTAATGCTTTCTTCTGGCGTATCTGATGCTTTCCTTGTAGTTGATCCTGAAGACTCAAAGAAATAGGGAATCTCTTCCTCATGATAATCTATGTCATTACAACGAGATTCCATATTCTTTCTTTCATCCAACAACTATCTCATGTTGATTCTAGCTTCTTTATACTGTTCATAGAACATTTGAATTTAAAGCTTTTTATTCTCAATATTTTTATCAAGTATGTACTTCTCCATTATATGATATTTTCTCTTAAGCCTTTAAGATTTCCAAGAAGAGACTTATCTCTGATACCAATTGTTGGGATTAATGGGAAGTATTTACTGAGAGGGGAGGGGTGAATCAATACCTCGAAATTTTTTGTATCCTTTAACCAATTAACCTTTGTAATCAATTGTACATCGATTCAATCTAATCTACGCTATCTTGATGTGAGTTATATCAATTCATAACATTAAGATACATGTGAATCATTCATAGAAACATTCATGAAAGTAATTGAAACATAACACAAGAAATGATATCACACAAAACTCTTGTTAGGAAGTAAAAATTGCAGTGGGGATGACACCCACAAAATCTTCACTATTTGCAGATTGGAAGGGGCCAGTTAAGGCTTACAATTTTGATCACTTCTTATGATCTACCTTGTTAGGAGTATCAGTGGAGACCTATTAAATTCTACTCTATTAGGAGTTTTAGAGACACTGTTATGTGTGTACTCGATTAAGAGATTTGTTGTCGGACTGTTAAATCCACCTTCCTTGAAAGGATTTTTACACTTTGCTCAACTTGTTAGAATGATAGAAAAATACAAATTGAACTAGTAAATGAAATCTCCTATTGTCGATACAGATCCAATTTAGTTTACATGAAAATAATTATCACCTAATTGTGATTGAATAACACCTCTAATTATCAGTTTCCTCTATTCTTGGTTCTGATAACCAAATCCTCCTTTTCTTGTTCTTGTTCTTGAAAATCTCAATCTAATCCATAGATGTGCTCATATGCTTTTTTCATCTTCTCCTCTTTCTTCACATCATCTATTCATCCATACACTTGTTTTATCTGACGTGGAAATCAGATCCACTTTTTGCGGGCTGCAACTGACTTTTGGTTCTATCTATTAGTCATGCTTGACTGTCCTTCAGTTTTGTCTTGTCAGCTGCACTTAAATGATCTCATCGGTCTGCAATGTATCCTGCATGTTAGGCTCCTCTGCCAGGTTCCTCTTTGCGTTTCTAATTTGCATTTTCTGTTTACACACTAAATTGTGTCGTTGGTCTTCTTTGCGCTTAGTTTTCTTCGGTGATCTCTATCAATCTAATCTTCGGTTTGCTGTATCCTATCTTTCGATGTATGCTTACCAAAAGTGTTGTTTTCATACTAATAGAAAATTAATGTCATCAGTTCTTTGGCTATGTATGACTCCTATGTGAAGTTACACATAATTTTGGATAGAAGCCATGCGTTGGATTTTCCTTATAACTTTGAGTTGTATGCAACTATTTTTTATGGGCTGTGTAGAATTTTTGAAGGCATATCAAGAAGATGTTTCATTTTTGTTGTGTATTCTATACTTTAAAGTAATATGAGTATAATAAAAAAACATATTTTATTTTCATCAACAATTTGGTTAGAATTAAGAAGTAGGGTTTGCGACATAAGGATACATTCTACTATGTTTTCATAGATGCTACATAAGAAATGAAGCTCATTGATATGATGTAATCTAAAAGGGGAAGCCCAAGGTTGTGAATGTCAAGCATCATAAAATTGGGGATAATATCAAAATCACCATATATCGAATCACTAATTAGCTAGAACATTTTGGAAATATATGAGTGGATTGAGAAGGATTGAAGACCTTACATTGCAAATAATATTCAAGTTCAAATTTAAATAAGGATTCCTTATGTTCTAAAAACTTTGTCACACAATAATTAAAATTTCCATTTTAGTTCACTCTAGACATTCTAGTTAAACAAAATTATAGATTGTACTTATATTAGAATTTAAAAATTAAGTCATTAGCACGAGTCCAAAATTGAGTTGAATTAACAATTTCACTATTTAAGAGCTTAAACTTTACACAACTTTGAAATCCTAGGGTAAATTTAGGGTCCAAGATCATAAAGCCTTCATTGTTAATTTAAATTACCGGACAATTCATTTTGATGCATTATGGAGTAAACATGGGCGCACAATTTATAATTGTGGTTGTTTTACGTTGAATAAGGGGGTAAACAGAGTAACTCAGGGTATGGCCTTGATGTCCCAAATTTAAGAGTGGGTGGGGTTGTTGAGAAACCTCTCTATTTTTATAACTTCAAACATCAAAATTTATAACAAAGCCCTAACTGACCCCAGCCACTCTTTACAGCCCCCGCAGGTGCCATACAAGACATTTCATGCGACCCCAAGCTAATACAAACCAATAAATATTTATAAATATAACCTAATTTCAAAATCAGTAAGACATCAACAATAATTGAACTTAATATTCAACAAATTTACAAATTCAAAAAAATATCTCCCCAAATTCTTCTTAACACATGAGAAATTGATCATCTAAACTCCAAATTTTAAAGATATTTGAAGATGGGTGAAAATATTGCATATGTGCCTATGATTCTTCTGCCATGCCTTTCACTCTTGTGCAAAATGACCACAAGCGATGCTGCCAAAATTTTTTGCGTATGATTACAATATTTTGCTACTTCACACTAATAACCCAGTTCAAAAACAAGGTGCAACTAAAACTAATTTTTCTTCCAATTAATGTACATGAGCACCGCAAGATATAGAGAGAAATTACAGAATTTACGTCAATAATGGGTCAGAAGTGAACGGGCCAATTTATAAACTAGTTTGAATTCTTGCTTCCAGTTTGAGAAAAGTAGGCAGCACAACACTCTCTACAAAACCGTTTGACAAAACTGGGTGTGACACAGAATGTGAGACAACCATGAAGTGTGAGACGATAAATGTATATGCACGTATGGTCACAAGTCCGCTCTAGAGGAAAAGTCTATTGGCTGAAGATTCGACCGCTCCAGAGGAAAAGCCTATGGGCTTAATAATCTTCAGCAAAGACATTGATCATCCAAAAACTCACATTTATTTATTGGTCAAATTATTTGTATTAGTTTGTATGATAGTTTTTCCAATGTTTTGAATCATCTCTATAACCTACATCTAAGAATGAATTAAAAGAGAATGAAAAAATATAAAGTTTTAATACATTTTTCTGGAGAAATTAAAATCATAATTTACATATAATCCATTAAAAAATAAGATATTTATTTATTAGACAATCTCATCAATATCAAAAAAATGGTAGAGCGACGACAGGTGAAGTAGCTGGCATGATTGGAACCAGAACATCCAAGGCCACAATCTTCAATTGTAGAACTGGTCAGGACTTCTCAACCATTACTTAGGTAAAGGAAATGTCGTATGCAAGGACATGATGAACATCTTTTGACATCGACCTATTGTTCAGAGGGTTTTGGGTCCAGGTAGATATCGGCCTGTTGGGGTTTTTTAGGCGCATGATTTTGCAAAAAAATTCCCATCTTACTTTGGTCACAAGGATCCCATGCACATATTTTAGGGCAAGGAAGTTGTCCAACCTACAAAACCCATGTTCGTGATTCCACATTTTCATGTGAAAAAGATTGTCCCTAAGGCCATTAATGATATTTTGGGCCACCAAATGTAAGATATGGACCCCATACAACAAGGTCCCCCCTCAGCAGTTGGTAAAATCCAATGCGTTCTTCTGAGAAGAAATGGATAACTGGGATTGCCCTAATAAAGGACCCTAAAGAGGCGTTTCAGGGCATCCTTTCTTTCAAAGTTGGGGAATCTTCACGTCAAGTCCAATAGGAACCAACGTTTCATCCCATTGACATGTGGGCAATGAGTATACTTGGCAAAAAATTTCAAAACATTTCTGGGCGGGAAAGTGGAAAACCTAATATGGAGCACAAGGGGCATGGTTTTCGGAAGCCAAATCTTCTTAAGTGAAAACATCCTATTTTTGACATCTGTGAAGGCTCCCCCTGGGCTCCCCAAATGTTCTCCCCAAGAATATTAGCCTGATGCCTCCACCTGTAGGTGCAACCTATTTCGTGCCCCCTCATGGCCCTTCCAAAGCCCCCTTCAATCCAAATTTGGGGAGGACGTCATTGAAATGGAAAAAAAAATAGATCCAACCATAAACCGCTTGGCCCAATGCAGGAAAATCATCTCCGTCTCTCGTTCTACTTGAACATATGCTCCAACACCAGATTGGTGTCCTTCACAAGATAGCCCTGATCGGTAAGTGTTCTAAATCCCTACTTACATTTCCTGTAATTATGGGTTGGGCCTCTGAATCATGGGTAGGCTTGCAAGATCTATTCATCTTGGATCTGGAATCAAATTTTTTCATTGCTTTATTCAATTCCAAAGAAGGAAGAGACTTGGTCCATAAGGAGAAAGGGTGGTTTTGTCAGGGATCGGGTTTGATTACATTTCTATGGACCCCAAACTTTGGTCCTCACCCGCAGACCTGCCATTTTTCCCCCATTCAATTTCTTTTCCCTCTCTCCCTCTGGAATCTAGGGACCCAGATATTATTGATGTGTGGGCTAAAAAACTGGGATTTTTTTATCAGAAATGACCTCCTACGTTTTGAATTGACTCATCTTGAGGTTAGGGTGTGTATTCTTGTGGACGAATTGAAGGATTTGCCCTTGGAAGTCCAAATCAAATCTAAATGGGGCTCATGGGCACAAAGGTTAATGACCCATGATGATAAGATTGTCCATGATTGCCAAGACAAATTGAGATATTTAAACACCCATTGCCAGGACAAGGAGATAGTGGAGGTTGTTTCTTGTGAGGATCACACCTCAAATCCTGCCTTATGCTCTCTATTAGGAAAAAATAGGGACATCTCTGAGGTTTGTGCTCAGGGTAAACAAGTGCAGCCATCTACTAGCAAGCATTATGTCGTGTACTATGGAGGGATAATTTCTAGCTTCTTCATTAAGCTCCATCTCTTTCTCTAGTTGTATTTAGTGTCTCATCACGTTATTCAGAGACCCCAGATCATGGGTCCTACTCCAAGAAGACTATCTATTTCTCCTACCTGCTATACCCCTAATCAAGGTCAACAATCTCGGGGCTCAGATGAGAATAGTGAATATTTTCAGGACCAGACTAAGATTTCTAAACTCTCTTAAGTTCTTAAGGACCCACCTATAGAGGCAGTTGAGGAAAGACTTATTTTGGTAGATTTGGGAGATCTGCCTCAAATTTCCTCACCTGGCCCGCAAATGGAAGGAAGAACTACCATAGTCTCGATTACACCTATTTCTAGCCCTCAAATCAGGGAATCAAACTTTCCTCATCTAGAGCCTGCATAGTTTCTTTTTCCCTCAGAGGTTTCACACTAATCCCTCTGCTCTCAATGGGATCTGAGGATTTTATGTGGATCTCGAGTACCTAGGATCCAAATTCGACTAATTTGGACAAGGATCTTATGATGGAAGAGATAATAATGAAGGTTTTAGTAAATAAAATTGATAACCTCAATGGGGGTCCAGATCTCTACCAATTAGACTCAGAATCAGAATATCAAATCCAACCTATATCACAGGGAGATAATGCTTCAGAAGAGGTCCTGTCTAAGAATGCAATCGCGTGCTCTATTTCCCAAACAAAGTGAGATGACAAAAGCTGTGAAAATTACCTCTAACAAGATGTTAAGGCGATGGCCTTCAAAAGTCTCCAAGCTCAAGGAGAAGATAGCCATTGGCACACAACTAACCTTAAATTTTCAAAGGACCCCCAGAAAATGCAAAGTAACAGCTTCAACAATAATTTTGAAACAAATAACTGGAAGTAGGAGAGTGAAAAGCTCTCTTAAGGGATTATGAGGATGCTGACATAGAATGTTAGAGGATTAAATGCCTCTAACAAAGATTGTCTCATTAAAAAACCAAATATTTGTGGGAGGAGAAGACCTGGTGTTTCTACAAGAGATAAAATTATCAGAAGAAGCAGGAAATAAAATTTTCTCAACTTGGCATAGTTGGGACTATCATATCTCAGCCTCGACAGGAGCTTCTGGTGGGCTGGCTATTCTTTGGAACATACATAAATTCCAAGTTTCCCTAATCTCAAAGAATGAAAATTGGATTGTAGCATAAGACTCAATCTTCTCTCTCTCCTTTATCCTAGTTAATGTCTATGGACTAACTTCATTATTATACAAACATAGACTCTGGGCTTCTCTATCCAAGCTTTTGGTAGGCCTGCAAAGTAAAAAAATTATCCTAGGAGGGGATTTTAATGCTACTATAGGAATACAAGATAAGATGGGTGGTGGAACTCCATCTCCTAAAGTCACAGATGATTTATGAAACTTTATTGAAGGTAAAATGCTACTTGATTGTGTCCCTTCTAATGGAAAGATTTCATGGTCCAACAAGCGAAAAGTTATTAACTTTGTTGGAGCGAGGCTTGATAGGTTTTTAGTGAACTCACTCTGGCTGGCGGAGCAAGGGGTCTATCAGTCATCTATTCTTTCCCTTACTAGTTCTGATCATTTTCTGTGTCTGAGGAAATTCTAACAGCCCAGGCGAACAATAAGCTGAGGCATCATTTTAAGATTGAGAAAATGTGGTTCAGGGAATCCAACTTCCTATCTTTACTAGAAACATGGTGGTCTCAAGTGCCACCTACGAATAGTACATAAATGTTCAAATTGTCTATGAAGTTGGCTTTTATGAAAATCAATATGAAACAATGGAACAAAAATTCATTTGGGATCATATTCAAATAGAAGGCAATAATTCAAAGGAAACTAGAGGACATTCAGGAATCCATTCTTAGCAAAGGCATGGATGCCAAAAAATATGAGGAGTAGAAACTTAACAATCAAAATTTGGATGAACTGTTTCTTAGAGAGGAAATATTTTGGAGACAAAGATCAAGGGAGTTGAAGGTAAGAGAAGGAGATAGAAATACCTCCTTTTTCCATATTTCTGCCAAAGTTAAAAGACACAAAAATTAAATTTTCCAAATCAAATATGGCATTGGCATGACTCTCAATAACAAAAAGGAAATCCAAATGGAAACCTCCAGATTCTTCTCACATCTCCTCTCAGCAGATATAGTTGATGCATTGAATTAGCCCCCCCAATATCAACTACATCCCATCCTCGGTCTCAGATCTGGATAACAAGACCTCATTGGCTCCTTTTTCATTGTAATAAATCTAATCCATGGTATTTTCCATGAATGTTGATAAGGCCTTGGTTCCTGACGGGTTGACACCTTTCTTTTTCCAAAAGTGTTTGAATTTTATGGGCATGGAAATCCTTAAGGTAGCGGAGGAGTCTAGGAAACATGCATGCATGCTCAAACAATTCAATAACACTATCATCACTCTCATTCCCAAGTGTCAGCACCCCTCATCCTTTACTGACTTCAGACCAATTTCACTTTGGAACACCATTTATAAGATAATTTCAAAATCAATGGCCTCTCGGTTGGGGAAGCTGATTCCAAAGATTATATCAAAACAACAAGGAGGCTTTGTCCCCAGTAAAGACATGGTTGAGGGTGCTCTAATTGCACATGAAGTCCTCCACTCTATCAAAGAAGAAGGCCTCCAAGAAATGGTCCTCAAAATTGATATGACCAAGGCATATGACAGGGTAAATTGGCAATTCTTAAGTTTGATTAGGGAAAAAGTGGGTTTCTACAAAAAATGGATTAAATGGATAATGTCATGCATTACAGGAGCTATATTTTCAGTCATGGTTAATGGCACACCATGTGGATATTTCTCTTCATCGCAAGGAGTCAGACAGGGGGATTCCCTCTCTCCTCTCTTCTTCATTATCCTTGCGAAGGGGCTCAGCAGACTCATTGCCATGAAAAATACCATGGGTATGTGGGAAGGTATCAGTAGGAGACAAACCCAATTAAAAATTTCCCACACTCTTTTTGCAGATGACTCCCTGCTATTTGGTAAAGGTTGTGTTAAAGAAGCAATTGTCATTAAGGAGACCTTGGCATAATATTGTGAGGCTTCAGGACAAAAGTTAAATGAGGGAAAGTCAAAGATCTTTCTTTTCAATATTAACCCTAAAGCATGTCGGGTAATCGAGAGGATATTGGGATTTTCAGTGGCTCATACACCATGCAAGTATCTCAGTATCCCTTTCTTCCAGAGCAAGGCTAAAAAATAATTCTAGGATGGAGTGTTGTCATGTATTAGAGATAGAATTGCATCTTGAAAAGCAAGGTGGCTGTCTCTGGCAGGTAGGATACTGCAAGCAAAATCAGTACTAAGCTTTATTATTAACTATATAATGTCAGTCATTTTTCCGCCATCAGGGGTAATGAAAAGCATTTTGAAGTGTTTGAAGGACTTCATATGGAAAGGGAACATGGATGAAAAATCTAAAGTCTCGTTGGTTTCCTGGAATAAATTTTGTAATCCTAAAGCAAGTGGGGGCTTAGGCTTCCATAGAATTCATGAAAGAAATCTCAGCCTAGGAGCTAAACTAGCATGGAAAATATATGATTTCCCAAACAACCTATCCTAAAAGGTTATCAGGGTAAAATACCTAGACTCAGGGGACCCAGAAAGAATTTTCTCATTAAGTAACCTGCCCACAGGCTCAACAATATGGAATTGTATAGTCAAAAGCAGAGAGGTGATTCTCTCAGACCTATCTTAGCATATTATCTTGGGTACAAAGGCTCTTTTCTGGCTAGACTCATGGAATGGTCTACCAGAATTTTCTACATTGTCAAATCTATAAAGGGCCAAAGCTACTTTGATACAGTGCTGGGGAGACAAAGTTAGAGACTACATTACTTCCATTGATGGGACTGTGAGATGGAAAGACCTCTCCCAAATATGAATTCCTCAAGCAGAGAAAGTTGAGCTGGAAGGCATACTAAAATCAAGGTTCATATCAATCAATCGGGATAGGGATAGACTGATCTGGATGAAGAGAAAGTTAGGAAAATACATAGTCAAAGAGGGCTATCAATCTCTGGTCTCAACCCCAAACATACCTAGCTCCACTATTAAGTTCGCCTGGGATAGTGCCATCCTACTAAAAATGGGGGTTTTCTTTTGGTTGGCAATTCAAGATAGGATCCTTTCCAGCATGCGATTAAAATTCCTTTGGACCACGGATACATTCCCATGCCTTTTATGTGGTGCGGTTTTGGAAGATACTAATCACCTTATAGCAAGTTGTGATTTCGCACAAACAATATGGAAATGGTCCCTTAGTAAACTACGATGGCACGGTCCTCTGCACAAATTACTCCAACTAATTCTACAACAATGACCTTTCTTGTACCAGGAATCCTTCTTCACAATCATATGGTGAGTCATCCCTGCTACAGTAGTCTAGTGCTTGTGGTGGGAGAGAAACAAAAGAATTTTTAGAAAATAGTTTTCCTCAGAAGCGGAGGTTTGTAAAATGGTGGAGAAATATGTAACGGAAATGTTTAATGCTCATGTTTCAAAGGTGAAAACACTCTCCTCCACTTTCACTTCATTTGATAATGGAATCATAGCTACTTGGCCCCAGATTGCAATCCCATTCAAGGGTGTTCTGATTGGGAAAATGCCCAAAAATCAAATTAGAAAAGATGTCAAATGGATCCCACCAAATTCTAACCAGATAAAATTGAACTTTGATGAGGCAAGCAAAGGTAACCTAGAAAAAAGTGGTGCGGGATTTTCCATGAGGAAATAAGATAAATCACTCATCTTGGCAGCACACTGTAAACTTCCTGAAGGTACCAACAATATGGCTGAATCACACACGTTACTTTGTGGAATAAGAGCGGATATCCATCTGAAGATATGGGACTTGGACATCGAAGATGACTCTCTGTTAATCATATATTATCTGTCAAAGAAATCAGCAGTAGGTTGGGAGATGAAATATGTTCTACAAGAAGTAATTAAGCACCTCTCCGAGCTCTCTTCATACATCGTGTCTCATTGTTATAGGGAGGGGAACAAACTAGCTAACTGGCTATTCAATCTAGGGATCAAGGGTGATAATGTGGATTGGGAAGTGGAATATGTGTAGCTCCAGTATCAGTTGCCAGATTTCATAAAGGAATAATGCGGTCATCAACCCGAATGTACGACTTGTTTTGGCCTTTTTTAGGGAATAACTTTAACATGCTAAACATGGTACAGTGCCCTCAATTAGGAATACTTAATAAAACATGTGCCAAGGACAAGGGAGGGGATTTTGTATAATGACCATATCACACTTGCACATTCGGGATTCTTTGAAGTGGCCAAATTGATAAATGAAGAAACAAGCCTTTAAGTTTGAAGATGAGGAAATTTTAGGTGTCACCCAAATAGGCAAGCTTAGTTTCTAGCTAGGACAATTTTCTTATATGCTATATACATCATAATTAATCACACTAATGGCTGCGCAGGGTAGTGAGATTCTCTTAATTTGTGGTGTGTATGGCAATTAGTTTGAGACATGTCATGTTTCTCCCTCCTCATTGTGAAGTACTCCTATCCTGGATTATTTAACACCCAATTCACTTTCTATCTTTCATTCGCTTTGTGATTTTGGATTGTAGTTAGTGACACTGAGCATGGATTACAGAATGCTAAACCTCATGGTAGCTCTGCGAATCAAGGAATGGGAGTGCCCAGTACTTGGCCCATATTTAGGGAGATAGATGAAAATGGCTTTTAAGCCACTCCCAAGCCATGCCATTGATGCTATAAGATGCATTATTGGGGACAGTATCCTGCTCCCGGACGCCCCAAGACATCTCTTTCATACGCAGGTTGTATCTCTATTTTTGTCGAACTGGTATGACATGTTGTCAAACTATGGAGTCTTCTTCCGAATGGCTACCAAGCTGTTGAAACCAAAATTTGCAGTGGAAGGGGAACTCCATGTGGAAATCAAAGGCTACCAGCTGCGCTCCTCTAAGGCATGAGTTGGGGGTCTCTTTCCTCCGAGAGACCTAGAAAAGAAAAAAAATATCACTCACCTCTATGATATCCTAAAGCTGTCCCTGGAGGGATGAGACCAACAATAGTTACTAAGAGAAATCATCAAGTTCATGGACATTCTTCCGAGTGGTATGGTTATGAATGCCTTTCTTCTATTTGAACAAATATCAATGGTGTTTGCATTTGTTGAAAATGAAGATGGAGCACCATCATCACCATCGTCTATGACTCCAGCATTATCGGCCAATTCAGTCGTTGGCAGGGCTGCAGTCAAAGGAAAGCATAAAGCGGTCAAAAAGTAAATGCTGGCCCATAAGTGCGAGCTTGGTGGGGTTCTCAATTTTTGGCAGGTCCATATAGAATTAATCTTTAGGAAGTAGGTGTGATAGTTTTGGCTATGTATCAGGTGCATTTTGTTCGCCTCAAAGCTGTTTAATTTTTGTTCTCTGCACTACTAATTGACAATTAGTTTTTCAGGTAGTAGCATTGGATATTGGCTTGTTGATAGATGTTAATTCAAGCCTTCTCAAAGCTCACTTTGTAAAGATATTGTAAGGGCAAGGATAGAGGGTTTTCTTTCCTTCTTCTTTCCCTCTTGATCCCTTGAAGCAGTGTTAATGTTATAAATAATATACTTCAATGACATAGCCATTTTTGC
>MU226866.1:2195882-2206852 GCA_018584345.1 Thuja plicata
ATTTCATCTATTATATCATGCTAGTTCATTGTTTCCATTTCATCTTTTAAAGCTAGATTGCATGCTTTTTCACATTTTTAGCTCAAATTTGAATTAAATCCTTCATGCTAGAATAGTATTGGTCACTAATTCGAAGCATATTCTGAGGGTTAAATATGCAACTAATCACACTCTTTCTAGTTAGAAGGAAATAGGCCGATATTAGTGGTTTTTAACATTTTGACTAACCATTTGAACTAATGCAATGACCTATTGAGTGTTTGTGTTGTTTTCAATAGGTACCCAAATACACACACACATTTCTGGCGCCCACTATGGGGCTCAATTTTCATTTTAGCCTCGTCTTCTAATGCTTTTTTGGCAATTTGCAGACTCAAGAATCGGACACAGAATCGCATATAATATTGCAGGATCGCATCCCAGATACGCCATCACACCACGTAATTTACAGATTGCATCCAGGATTTCTCGAATCGTATCTAGTTTTCAATCGCATTTGGTCAGCAAGGGCTCGTATCCAGAGAATAGGAACGTATCCTGAATACTGCATTGCATCTGGTAAGAATTTAGGATCGCATCTAGTTTTGAAGCTTGCCCATTTGATTTATCTAATCCTAACAAGTTTAACAAATTGTGCTTTCTTTGTTTTGCAGCCTAACAAGTGTTTTCAGGTACCTTTTGACAGGTTACATGGAGTTGGATTAGCAAAATAATAACGTGGTTTTTGCAGGTTACCAAACCCCTTCCGTCTTGACTTCTATTTCCCTGTTTTCACAACTTAAAACCATTTATTCCCACTTGATAAACAACTAGATATTATGCTCTTTTTCTCTTGAGAAAAATTAGAAAATTGAACGTTGTCTTATCATTTGTGACAAAATTGGGAGTAACTGAACCACAAACAAAACTGTTTAATTCATTTGGAAAAGTAATTGAACAAAACAAAGCACTAAATATGTGGTCTCAATGAACAAACACATCGTTTAAATTGCTTTTTGGATCAGAAATTGAACAACACAAACTCACTAAATTTTTGTGGTTAATTGAACAAGGAAAATTTCCCTTTCAAGCATCCTATTTTCGTTAAAATAGGAACCATTAAATAAAGCGCAACATAGCTTGAGGGAATGAATTTTGTTTTGAGTGTTTGAGGAGAAAATGACATGGACTAGGAGAGTATGCTATTCTTCTTTTGAAGATTGAGAAATCTAGAACTCCTAAGCTCGCCAATCTTGGTTACCATTCTTTTAACAGTAGAGGGCCTCCTGGTTGAGGAAAAAATCTCCCGGGAATGACCCAAGTGAGGACAGGTCTTACGCCGACCCTTCCAACTCACTATAATTAGTTGCTTCCTACTAGGCCAAAGCCTCGAAAGACGGAACTAGTTTTGTTCTTGGAATTTTGACATCATTCCTTGAACATATTGGGGTATATATAGAGCGAAACCACTTTAATCTTGCTTGTTAGACTATATATATTCAGGTACTCATAGGGCTATACGCCTCAATTTTTCCTTGTGTAATTCTATGGGGGACTGTTTCGAATGGATTGCCCAATAATCTACAACACATTCAACTGAAAGAATTCCTGATTCATCCCCGAAAGATTGATAATCTTTGTGCAAGGCAAAAAGTAATTTCCCCAAGACACTCGTCATATCGTGCCCTCACTTGCGTTTGGAGTCAGCTAATACAGCATCATGACTGGAGCCATTGCGTGCTTGGTGATGGCTATATTCTGATTAGCATTTGAGTGTGTGCCTAAGTCAACAAGCAAACGATTTTCATCCTCCACCTAGAGAATAGGAAAAAGATGTGTGTTTTGATCCACCTCTTTTAACAATGCAAAATTGTTTGACGTGTTAGAAAGATCATTAAAAATATAAGATCCTCATAACAATCAATAAATTTCATACCCTGGAGTACAAGTGTCTTTCATGTTTGACAAATACCTCTTGATATAATTTGGAGACAAACAGATTCACGTTCCTCAAAACACAAATTTTTTAAAATGGACCAAAACTAACAAATCCATCATAAGATCGCATCTGGGATTTCCTAAGTCGTATCCTATATTTAGGATCATATTTGGTACATAGGATCGTTTCTGGTCAAGCATATAGTCGTATCCAATTTTCTAGGATCGTATCTAGGGTTTAGGATCGCATCTGGTTCTGTCAGGGGCTCGTATCTGGGAGCTCGCATCCTGGGCAGTGGGCATTTCTAGCAGCTTTTTCTAGGAGGTCTTAGTTGTTTTAGGTACCCTTTTTGCTCTTTAGCTGGTCCTTGTTGTCTCTTCTGGTCTCCCTACTATTATTTTCAAATAGTTTCGAAACATCTACCTTGCATGCTCAGTCAGTCTTTCACGATCAGTTCAATACGTGTGGTCTACCCATTCTCTATCAATAACTTGGTTCCTATCTCACTATCAGGGCATTCTAACCCTCTAACACTAGAATCATTTACATCCACCAAACAAGCAAAAAATTACTTCTACCTAGACACACCCACTTGAATGATCTGGAACTCTTGCTAGTACTACTGGGAAACATTGACGAAGTTGAGAAATAAACTTCATGGTTAACACAAGATGCAACAAGTACATAATTGAAGGATCCAAAGTACCTCCTAAAACATCACACTTCCAAGGAGAAACTTCTCATAATTCCCTATTTGATCTTGATTCACCTCAAATGGGTAACAACACTAACGATTGGAGTAAAGCCTTTGAGGGTTATGACGATGGAAAACAAGCATAATCCGTAGGCACAGAAGAGGAAGAAAGACCCAAGTTTGAACGTAATCTGTTTGGGTCAGATAGTGATGAAGAAATCCCTGAAGATGAATATGAGAAGCTAAAACAAAGAAAAAGAGTCTACAAACTATTAGAACGGATTATTGGAGATGACAAAGAAAAATACTTCCTCCATTTAGCATCCACGGGTGTCAAATTACCCCAGGATTACGATGTAAATGATCTCAAAGAAAAGGAGGTACCAAAACCCATATCCATCCTTACTAAACAGCTCAATCAAATGCAAACTGAGCTCACAAACCTCAAGCAAGAGAAGGATAAACCAAAAACAAAATACTCTTTGGACGCCATTTGTCCATTTCCTTTCGATAAGAGTATCACAATGGTTTTGTTTCCTCCTAATGTGGCAAGACCAAAATATGACAAATACACTGGGGAAATGGATCCACATGACCATGTAAGAGAATTTTGTGCTCTTAGCATTGAGTATATGCATGAACCCACTTACCTCATGCGACTATTTCCAAGAAGTCTAGGGGGAAATGCCATGGAGTGGTTTTCAAAATTAAATCCCAAAGTCAAAACATTTGAAGAATTGATGCAATGGTTCATTCAACATTACTCCTACAACATCTAGCATGATGTCACCATGATGGATTTATGTAATACCAAGTAGAAAATGGGAGACTCCTTTGCACACTTCCTACAAAGATGGAGGAAGATCTTTGCATGATATTCAAGAGTCATCCCTGAAATAGAAAAGATGGAAATCTTTGTTAATAATCTCATACCTGAATTGAGCTATGCTCTACAAATGCAAGATTCTCCTAGATTTGATAGGATGATTAAGAATGCTCTATGTATCGAAGAAGTCATGGTCAAAAAGGGGGAGATCACCCTTCAAAATGAAAACAAAGGTAGTAGCTCCAACTCCAAACCTAAATGGTGGAAGAAAAACAAAAATGTTGTTAATGACGGAGTGGCTGATGCTTCCAACATTAATTCTAAAACCAAAGAATTCAATCTTACCAATGGTATGCAAGCAAGAAAGGAGGCTAAAATAACACCTCCCATTCCCAAAGCCAACAATGATAATGACAAGGGACAAACGTGGAATTCAAAACCCCAAAGAACATTCACACCTTTGGGAGAACCTCTTGAAACCGTCTTAAAAACATTGGTGGATAACAAAGTCCTTACAATTCCTAATTCTAAACCTTGGGAACCAATGGACAAACCTAGATGGTGGGATGATAACTCTTAATGTGTCTTCCACAAAAACAAGGGACACAAGAAAAATAATTGTCTCAAGCTCAAGCATGTTATCTAGGACCTAATTGAAGGGGGTAAGATCAAAGTAGATGGACACACTATGAATGAGGATCACAAAGCATTTAATAAACCATTCCTCAATTACAATCAAGGAGAAACATCCAAAGGGAGAGGTAATGAGGTAAATTACACCTATTCCAAGAATGACAATGTGATCAATATGCTCAACATTAAAAATGAATCTATCAACATGGTCACCATCAAAGGAGCCTCATCCTCCACAAATGTTGTAACCTAGAGCTAAGCTCAGGTTACGATCAAGGGACCTCCAAAATAGACATCTACACCCAAGGTTCCTATTATCACTATACCTAAACCAAGAGCAAAACATGTGGTCACTATCCTTGGAGTGAAATATGACTTGGTGGATCAATTGCAAAGAACTGCTGCCAAAATTTCCATCTTCAAATTACTCAAAATATCCACTACGCATGGAAAAATCCTAGAACAAGCTCTACACGCTGCTAATGTTCCAAAGGATATAGACATAAACATATTTCAAGTGATGGTCAATCATATTTCAGCGCCACACTATCTCTCCTTCTCTGAACAAGATGACAAGTCTTTGACCCATCCGAGGTGCCAAAGGATGAGACTCTTGATATCCTCCCTAAACATTTTCAGGAAAGATCTTCAGTATTAATTAAACCAACACAACCGGTGAACTTGGGCACTGTTGAAGATCCTCAGATAGTTCATCTAGCACAATCCCTATCAGAAGAAGAAAAGGTACAATTCACAGAATTCCTGAAGGAGAAGAAGATCAACTTCACATGGTCCTACACTGATATGCTTGGGCTAGATCCCAATCTCATTATGCATCACTTATCTATAGCTCCTGGGATAAAACCCATGAAACATAAACTTAGAAAAATGCATCCTCATGTTGCATTACTGGTAAAAGAAGAATCAGAAAAGTTGTTAAAAGCTAGATTCATTCGGGTCATTGCCTATGCAGGTTGGATCTCCAATGTTGTCCTTGTTTCTAAAACTGATAAATCTATTAGAATCTATACAGACTTCAGAGATCTCAACAAAGCTTGTCCGAAGGATGATTTCCCTCTACCAAATATTGACATGATCATAGACCTTACAGCTGGCTACCATATGTATTCCTTAATGGATGGATTCTCAGGTTATAATCAAATCAAGATCACCCTTGAGGATCAAGAGAAAACTGCATTCACATGTGCATGGGGCACATTTTGCTGGAACGTCATGCCATTTGGGCTAAAGAATGCTGGAGCAACATATCAAAGAGCTATGACAACCATATTCCATGACATGATGCACAAAAACATGGAAGACTATGTCGATGACACACTGGCTAAATCAAAAGAAAGGGGTACTCATATTGCGGATTTAGGAAAAATATTGGATCGAATGGAACAATTTCAACTCTGGCTCAATCCAAAGAAATGTGCCCTTGGGGTTCAATCACCGAAGCTCCTAGGATTCATAGTATCGGCAAAGGGGATCGAGGTAGATCCAGAAAAAGTAAAAGCTATTGTAGAAATGACTCCTCCTCGTAATATCAGTCAAATGAGGACACTACAAGGAAGACTCAAGTCTATCAGGAGATTTATGTCCCAACTTGCAGATAAGGTGCAACCCTTTACTAAGTTTCTACATAAAGGGGTTACATTTGACTGGGATGAACACTGTGAAACCAACTTCAAAGAATTAAAGGTGTACCTGGCTTCACCACCAATTCTTATGGCACCTATTCATGGAAAACCTTTGCTCCTATATATTTCAGCTAGAGCTACATCACTAGGAGTATTACTAGCACAAGAGGATGAAACAAAGAAAGAGCGAGCTATCTACTACATTAGTATAACTCTATTCACTTATGAGCTCAATTATAGCCTTATTGAGAAAGCACACTTAGCAGTTGTCTTTGTATCATAGAAATTAAGACACTACATGCTTTCACACATAGTCAAGCTCATAGCTAAGATCGATCCTGTGAAGTATCTTTTAAGCAATACATCATTAACAGGCCATTTGGCAAAATGGGTCCTCATTCTAAGTGAGTTTGACATTGAGCATGTTGAACGGAGGGCCATCAAAGGACAGGTGCTAGTAGATCAACTGGCTGATTCACCGCTCCAGGATGATACACCATTGCTAATTGAATTTCCTGATGAAACAATCATGCATGTCACCGAACATTCATGGAAGATGTACTTTGATCGGTCATTTACTCAACAAGGATCTAGAGCAGGGGTTCTCTTCATTACTCCACAAGGATATAAAATTCCCAAATCTTTCAAATTAATGTTTCCATGCACCAACAATATCTTATAATATGAAGCGTTGGTCAACGGCCTCAAGCTCGCCATAGAATGGAAGATCATTGAGCTACACATATATGGTGACTCCCAACTAGTTATCAATCAAATCAATGGGGAATATCAAACAAGAGATGAAAAATTGATGCCCTACAAACAACTAGTTGATGATTTGAAGAAATATTTTGTCTTCGTCACCTTTCAGCAGATACCAAGATCAGAGAATAAAGCTACAGATTCTATGGCTACATTAGCATCCATGCTACAACTAGAGGAGCATCAATTCCGCTATGACTTCTTGGTGGAACAAATATGCTATCTCGCCTTTGCCAATCAAAAATACCGGGTAATTTGTGCCTTAAATACCCCAGATCAATCCCGATATGCTAGTATCATTGCTTATCTTTCAGACCAAACCATTCCCGCTAATCTATCTACAAACAAGAAATGATCCCTGATTAGGACAACATTGTGTTACGTCCTCATAACTAACAACCTATATCAACATAGTCTCGATGGTACACTTCTTCAGTGTTTAGAACTAGAAGAGTCCGATCTAGCTTTAAAAGACGTCCATGAAGGTGTATGTGGATCACACTTGAATGGCTTTTCATTAGCTAAAAAACTGCTCAGAGTAGGCTATTATTGGCCTACAATGGAGAAAGATGCTATTCAATTTTCCAAAGAATGTCTTAAATGCCAAACACATGGAAACCTCATCCATGCTCCTGCCAGAGAACTGATACCTTCCATAACACATTGGCCATTCCAGCAATGGGCCTTTGACTTGGTTGGACAGATATATCCCAACTCTTCAAATGGACACAAGTTCATCATTACGGCCACTGATTATTTCACAAAGTGGGTCGAAGTCGTGCTGCTAATCAAAGCCACTGGAAAACAGGTGGCTATGTTCATTTTAAACTACATTATTTGTAGATATGGGGGCCAATTTAAAAACCAAGACATTAATGACCTCTGTGAACAGTTCCATATTACTCAACATTGCTCTTCACTCTATTATCCTCAAGGTAATGGATAGGCTGAGGCATCAAACAAAAAAATTTTCAAAATCCTACATAGAACTGTGAGCAAGTCTGGCAGAGACTGGCATTTACAACTAAATCTTGCACTATGGGCCTATAGAA
Source organism: Thuja plicata (assembly GCA_018584345.1). Taxonomy (NCBI): domain Eukaryota; kingdom Viridiplantae; phylum Streptophyta; class Pinopsida; order Cupressales; family Cupressaceae; genus Thuja; species Thuja plicata. The sequence goes on from MU226866.1 coordinate 2,203,411, forward strand.
CAAGCATCAGGACACCAGCTGGAGCCACACCATTTTCTCTAGTCTTTGGGGCAAAGGTAGTACTACCTATTGAGGTTGAAATCCCATCTTTACGGATCTCTCTACAGGGACTAGTTACTAATGAACAATACCGCATTGATCGGATAAATTCTCTAGACCTATTAGACGAGTGTAGACAACAAGCATTTGACCACCTCAAAGTGTACCAAGAAAGGATGTCCAAAGGTTACAGCAAGAAGGTTAAACCACACAAGTTTGAAGTGGGGGACCTTGTCCTAAAAGAGAATCCTAAAAACCAGCCTAACAGAGAGCAGAAAGGGAAGTTTGAACCTAACTGGCTGGGGCCTTATGTTATCACAGCTACTTTTGGGACTAGACCTTATTAGTTAGCTACACCTGAGGGAGATGTTCTTCCCGATCCTATCAACACTCTACATTTGAAGTGGTTCTACGCTTAATGTTTGGCTAGCAGAGCTTGTACAGCAAAAAATTCTTGCAAAATACCAAAAACATTCCAAAAATTTATCCTTAGGAAATCCAAAAATAGTGTAAAAAGTCCTACAAAATAGGTATGATTAGTGAAAACCTGGTAAAACAGGCACCTTGATACTACAAAAACATTCAAAAAAGAAAAAATAGCAAAAAAATTGGAAAGGAGAAAAGTGCCTTGATGAACACCTGGTAAAATAGGCATCTTGGTAGCAAAAAGAAAGAAAAAGATCTTGCCAAGTGGTGAAAACCTTGCAATCAGGCATCACTTATTTTTTGCGCTCCATCTATCAATGCACTACTGATACTAGGCCTTCATAATTTTGTCTGTGCTCATACGCTGACTTCATTTTTTTTCCTACATGACTATCTTATCCTCGCTTGGTATTTGTCTATCTTTACATCTTAGGAATATGTCATTCTGCACTAGGTGCATCTTTGTTAGCATAGTCAGTCATTGTTGCTAGGTTTCTCTAGGATGGTTTGCCTCACAGACACGATGTTTTTGGATACATGCAAAACAATGTCACTTACTTAAAACAAAGGTGTCTTTTGAAGACATGGGACATGACATGACATTCATAGCATTTCTACACAGCTATTTTGGATCGAAAACATGAATCAATCATCCTATCAAGGCACAGACATGGAACACCATATTGCTTGTATTACAATTTGCTGATTGATGGATCTTTACTGTGTTTGACAGATGAATGAACAAGTACTACTTAAACACATAGTTTTCTATTAATTTGATTATGATTATTTAGTGTCCTGACGATGTTTTCAACTAGGGGCATCTAAGTAATTACAAATTTTATTTTATTGATTCACAATTTATAATTTATTATGTCTTCTTAGTTACTCAATGACGTCTGCGCAAAGACAAAGATTCGCAAGGATTGGGGGCATAATGTTTTCTTAGATTTTTGCGTATGGTGATTGTTTCAAATAAACCTATAAATTTCACCTAACTTGGATGTTTATGGTAAGAGCTACCACTATGGGTGGATAGCCACATATATCTCGATCTTTGTTATGTGTAAACTAAGGTGAGTTTGATACAATTTCCTTGTCTATTTTCTGATCCAGATTCTCACTAAGTTATACGAATCATAATGTACCCAAGGATATGAATTTTCAAGGTCATTGCGGGTTCAATATCTTGCCTTAATCAGAAACTAGTATATTAGAAGGAAGGTGACTATTTTGTTATCCTGGCTTCTATGCCTTGATACCTAAGTCTATTTCTGACATTCCAATAAAATATAGTATTCATATTATCATAATATCAGTGGGTATTAGTGATAATTATTCTATTTGGTGGTATCCATTCCAAAAGTGCCCAATGATGATAAAAATGTTGCAATATTTGCTAAATAAGTGAAAAGTCCTAAGAGTCTTCATATAGCTGCATTTAAAGATTGCCTGATGCATTTTGTCCAACAGTACATAACAAACATAAGGAAATTTAAGCTCAACACATGGTTTCTATCTTCTTCTACCACTATCAAGTTAATTACATCCTTTATATTACTGATATCATCCATAGCATACATTTTGCATACATTTTGGAAAAGAAAAGCTGAAAAATACAAAAATAAAACATCCATGTATTGCATTTTTACTTCTACATCTTAAGTGCATCCATACATATATTTTTGCATCACTGGAAAATCAAAGAAAACATACACTTTCATTTTCACATAGATATCATTTGTTCACATCAATAATATACTCATCACATCCACATTATCAAAATGATGTTGTCAACTATAAACTAACTCATCATAAGATGTTATCAAAATGATGTTGTCAACTATAAACTAACTCATTTAAAAAAAACACACCTTCTACTCTGCTCTTTCTGGCCTTATCGCTTCCTACAAGTGTTATATTCTCTATAACTGAGGGATTTTATTCTTTTCCTTTGATTTCATTCCCGAGGGGGTATGATCACACTATCATCAATTATATTTTTGCTCGAAATAGCATTAGAAAAAATGACTTCGTTATCAAACAAACTAGGGGAATGACAGTTTCTTGACTAAAGTCGGAACTGTTGGATAGAAATATTTGGTTCTCATAAGCTAGATATCTCATGTTTCCTCATTTTGGAAGATTTTTAAAGCTCCTGGTAGCTTCGTACTAGCTTTCCGACAACAATCAAGTTCGGAATCAGTATTATCAATTTTCGGATGACAACCAAGTTCAGAATTGGTATTTTTAAAATCTTTTGTTGATCTTTCGACAACAACCAAGTTCAAAATCAATTCTATCAATTTTGTTTAAACAAAGTGCAAGACTAATCTCATCAACATTTCATTCGACAACCAAGAACGGGATTCTCAATCTTTTTGAAATCAAAATAAAAAACTTTCTTTGAATCAATGCGCTGCTCGCACATCAATTCAAAGAGGGGAAAATGTAACCACCTGAATTTGGTCTGTTCTAACTATAGACCCTATTTTTCCTAAGTGTGATCATACCCTCGATTATGACCAAATGACCCTGTTACTATTTGGTGTAATTCTTTGAATCAATTTAATATCCTAGGTGATTTTTATCACTAATTTATATTAACTATTATAGCCATGAAATTCAAATCAATTTCGACCAATCAAATCAAATTAAAATCAAATATGGCTATAGTATTTAATTATAAAGGAATTAAATAAATCCCAAAATCAAATACCCACTTTCAATTAACCCATTCTCCTGGCCTATTCAATTTAATTAAAATGGCTATAGTCCCCTAATTATTAAAAAGCAATTAAATTGTTTAAATAATTAATTCCTTTTTTTCTAAATGAATTAAATAATTTTTTTCATTTATTAATATTCCCCTAAACCCCAACCTAACCTATCTCAACCACTTCTACCCTGGGTTCTAACCCTTCTCAACCCATTCACCCATGCTAATCTAATCCTAATCCTAAATTCTACTCTAACC
>MU226866.1:2206902-2235702 GCA_018584345.1 Thuja plicata
CCATTTTCTCAAGCCACTCTCTCACATCCTCCCTTACCTCTTTAAAGCCTTCATTAATGCCTTCATTAATATGAAGACCTTAAGCCTATGTCTCTCCCATGCCTTATTAATGCCTTGGGCATTAATGACTCTTACATATTCATTTATGACTTTTTAAATTCATAAATGAACCTTGTCCCCCTCTCTCTCTCTCTCCCATTCTTCTATAAATAGAAGCCTATTTTGAGAGCAAAGAAGCCTTCACCTTGGATCAAAAATACATTGTTATGCTATTAGATTCATCCTAGATTCATATTTCATATATTATATCATGCTAGTTCATTGTTTCCATTTCATCTTTTAAAGCTAGATTGCACGTTTTTTCACATTTTTAGCTCAAATTTGAATTAAATCCTTCATGCTAGAGTAGTATTGGTCACTAAGTTGAAGCATATTCTGAGGGCTAAATATGCAACTAATCACACTCTTTCTAGTTAGAAGGCAATAGGCCGATATTAGTGGTATTTAACGTTTTCACTAGCCATTTGAACTAATGCAATGACCTATTGAGTGTTTGTGTTATTTTCAATAGGTACCCAAATACACACACACAATGGCGGGTGTTTTTACTTGTTTTAATGCATGGTTTACCTATGTCATAACTTGCTCTTCAGTGTGTTCATTGTTATTGCTTGGTTGTTAAAGTTGCTTATGCTTTGTTTTTGGTTGAGCTATGCATAGTTGAATATGTTTTAGTAGTTTTTAAAAAAATGTGGTGCTTTAAATCATATTGGATCATATTTAGGTTGCCAAAGAAAAGCCTGATGTTGGGTTAGGATCAAAGAAATACATAGAAAAATAATGCAAAAAACTTGCAAATTGAAAAGCAAATTCAAGATAGATGTAATGTCACACCAAGGAACCCTTGGAACAAAAGGGTGAAATATGCACTTAATAAATTTTTTTTGAAACATAAGATAACATTACATTTAAATGTGCATCTCTTAACCATAAGAAAGCAATGAGCAACATGCCAAGGTAATCATAACTACACAAGCGGAAGACTTCACAATTCTTACAAAGGTTCTAAGACAACTCAAACATACACCTGGAACAGAGAGTTCACTAGGTTTCCCTATAGGCAACACAGTTTTTTAAAGTTGTTTTTAATAAGTTCCTTATTAGAAAATGAGAAATGAGTTAGTTTTCATGTTCCAAATTTTTTTTTATATTAACTAAAGTATACATACAAAAATTTTAACTAAATATTTTTAGAAAATTATTTATCTGTAATTTGATTGGCCTGCTTTGCAGGCTTGTTTTATTATGAAAAGTAAATGAAAAGAAGAAGGTTAATGAGTTTTTGATATCTTAAAATTTAATAATGTACAAAATTATTATTAGCTAATCAACATGAAGAAAAATAATTTTGATATTTTGTAACTTAGAAATTTCACATGTATAATTTTGAAAAAAAAAAATAGAAAATTCAAAAATAAAAAACACTAATAATGTCAACTTATTTAGATATGGTGAAAGTAAGTTTTAATATTATAAAGCTTTCATAAATTTCGGAGAGTGCATCCTAAAAACCTGCCTTAAAATTATAATGAAACATAGTTTTTCCTGAAAATCAATAAGACCCCAAACCAATTAGCCAATCAATTTGAAGAAAAATAATTTTCATGATTTTTTTACTTAAAATTTATCATGTATACTTTAGATAAAATCTAAAAAGAAATTGAAAAATAAAAATAGTTAATTACAATTGGTTGAAATAAGTTTTTTTAATCACTCCTTAAGAAAAACTCATTGCAATAGTATCTAGCCACGTAGTGGCTTGTATTTGCCTTTTAGTTTAGTAATTAATTGTAATTATAATTTTAGTAAATTAATTATATTTTTTATATATAATTTTATTTAATATATAATTATATAATTATAATTAAAGAATTTTAATTTTTAGATTGTGCTATACACATTATCAAAAAATTTGTAATTAATTATTGCGACTAATTTTATTTGTCATTTTAATTTAGGTCATATAAAGTGAAATATTAAAAAAAACATGAAGAACTATGAAATTAACTATATATATTATGATCATAACAATCAAAAGAAATGAGCTACTAAGAATGGCAGAAACTTTGAGCGGGAAAATTCTTTCTAATCCTAGGCCTGTCAATGGCGGTGTTGTTGTAGGTGCAGTACCTGCATAGGCTTCTTCTTAGGATGGCAGCTCTGTTGGAGAGATCCCTTAGCAGAATGAGAATAAGGTAGAGATTGACCGAATTCGGCTGAAGTCAACAAAGACAACTGACTCTGAGAGTAATTTCAATGAGCCCCCCCCAGATTCTGATGGTCCTTGACAGGCTAAATAATCTCTCAAAGTAGGAGCGTAAGCTCCAAAGGGGAAGTGGTATGGCTCTTTAGTATAAAACCAACAGGGAAATCCTCCTTTCTTGCGGTCAATGTGGTATCTAACCCTACGAAAGGTGAATTTTCTATTTTTATCCCTGACCCCCTAATCGATCATTCTATCTCTGCTATGGAGATGACCATGATAGGATAGTTTGCTGGGGGAGACCTAATATAGAAGTTGTCAAGAAGTTTGCGAAGAGAAAATGGTTCCTAAAAGGGCAAGTTGATATTGCTGCAATGACCAAAGGCTTCTTTTCCTTTGAGTTCTCTAATATGGAAGATCTTTCAAATATCCTCTGTGGTGGCCCTTGGATGCTAGGTTATTTTTTCCTTGCTCTGTGTAAATGGTCCCCAAATCTGGTCCTCAATGACTCAAATTTCATTGTCTCATCTCTGGTCTGGGTCAGATTCCTGGGTCTCCCTCTGCAATATTGGCATGAAGATGTACTGGGAGGACTGGCTAGCTCCTTTGGAGACCTCCTATCAATAGATCCAATGACAATGGCAAAAACAAGAATGGTGTATGCCAGGTTTTGTGTTAACATCCTTCAGACGGTGGATCTACGTAATACTATTGTGATTAAATCAAAGCTTGGGTCTTGATCACAAGAAGTTGAGTTTGAATCCCTCCCCTTTGTTTATTTTTCTTGTAAGAAATCGGGCCATGGGGAAACAAAATGCCCTCTCAAGAATCAGAAAGAGAAAACCATTCCTCTTAAGGAACCAAGGAAGATCTGGAAGGAGAAAACATTAGTAAACCGTAAAGCACCCAGCTCGATAGACTAAGTTATTTATTTAGGGAATGGATCAGATTTAAGCCTGAATGGATCCTCCCTAGTGGCTACTAAACTAAGGAGTAGTGAGAAGCCACCCCCATTGGAAGCAATAGAACCATCAAACTCCTTTGAAGAAGGAGAAATAGAAGGTGACCTACTAGGTATGGAAACTCTTTGTACTGAGAAACCTACTTCTCCTTTTGGTGTAATCATTGATATAGGTGTTAAAATTGATGATAGAATCTTAAGCCTTTGAACTACTTGGATTAATACTAGCTGGCTGAAATATCTTGAAGAATCTACTCCCTTTCTAGCCTGCTCAGAGGAACTATGGACTGAGGTATCTCATAGTAAGAAGAAACAAAATAGCCCAAATCTTGGGATGCCCCTAGGAGGTGTTGTTACTAGAGCTATGAGAGTAGATGTGGGCACTCCTAAACCTCTTAGGGGAAAACCTAAAAATAGATTCACTCGAGAACAGAAAAGTAGACAAAGTATAGCAGATGGAAGATAGAGAACCATCCAGGATTGCTCCCAAAAGTTATAAATGAAGATTATTTCCTAGAACATCAGGGGATTGAATAGCCCCCACAAACAAGATGTTTTCAAAAATTTAGTTAGGGATCAGAAGCATAACATCATCCTTATTCAGGAAACTAAAATGGCTAGAGATAAAGTGGAAAAGTTAAAAATGTTTAAAAACTGTGGTGTTGCGGGTTGTAGCCTAGTGGGGGCCTCTAGAGGTACAACTTCCTTTTGAAACCTTAATACTATTTCAAGGGATATTATTAAATCAGAATGCAATGTATCTCCTATTTAGTTCAATCATATTCGGGATGGCTTCAATTGGGTACTTTCAAATATATATGTGCCCAAATCTAAAACTGGCAGGGATAGATTTTGGTGTAAATTGGAATCTGAGAGAAGTAACTTTAAGAATGATTACTGGATGGTGATTGGAGACTTCAATACCCCCCTTACCAATTCTAAAAAAACTGGAGGTATCACTTCTCAGATTGATAGTGGAGTGAATCTTATGGATTTGATTAATAATCAAGCACTCTTGGACCTTGATCTCAGAGGAAGCAACTTTACTTGGTCAAATAGAAGAACTGGGGATAACTTGATCGAAGTGCATTTGGATAGGACCCTACTTTCTATGGATTGGATTCTCCTCTATGACTTCTCTTTGTCTACTCTTCCTCAGGTAGGTTCAGACCACTCACCTATTTCAATCCAAGTGAATCCTATCTCGGGTAAGAAAAACTATCCCTTTAGATTTGAGAAAATGTGGATGTAGCACCCAAACCTTGCAAAGAATATTGCTGATTGGTGGAATGTCCAAGTGCAAGGTACAACTATCTATAGAGTTGTTCAAAAAATTAAAAGAATAATTAAAAAAGTTAAGGTTTGGAACAAAGAAGACTTTGGTGATATTATTAAAAATAAAATCTTGGTCCAAGCTGACCTCCAAGAGATCCAAAAAAAATCAAACTAGAGGGTTTGACTACGGAGAAAAAATTTAAGGAAAACAAAATTCAAGCTCATTATCATAACATTATTTCTAAGGAGGGGGTGTTGTGGAGAAAAATCTCTAGAGCTCTTTGGCTCCGTGTGGGGGATAAGAATACCCGGTTCTTCCATGTGACTTCCCAGAAACATAAGGCTGCAAAAAGGATAGAGCATATAAATGGGACTCATGGCAGACTGAGTAAGGACGAGGAAATCAAAAAAGAATTATCTGGCTATTTTGCTTCTATTCTCAAAGCCGACCCTGACCTCTCAGAGGATAAACAACAACTATTTATGGATTTGATTTCGTGTATCTTGTCTAGAGAAGATAATAAGATGTTGAGTAAGATTTTGTCTATTAAAGAAATCAGTGCTGCAGTTTTCTCCTTTGAAGGAGAAAAATCTCTTGGTTCATATGGGTTCCTTCCATTTTTCTTCCAGAATTTCTGGCACATTGTGAATAAAGACATATCTGATGCTGTGAAAGAATTCTTTGGTTCTGGTTTTCTCTTGAGAGAAGTTAAATCTACTTTTTTGTCCTTATTCCCAAGAGGCCGGGGGCGGATAATGCTGATCGCTTTCGACTGATCAGCTTGTGTAACACTTTCTATAAGATCATCTCCAAGGTCCTCATGGATCGTATTCTGAATATTCTCCTAGATATTATCTCCCCCTAGAAAAATGGTTTTGTCCTGGGTTGTTAGATTCTGAATTCTATTATCTCTATTCATGAGAACATTCACTCTCTAGAGGTCTCAAAAAAGGATGGTTTCCTAATGAAGGTCGATCTCTCTAAGGCCTATGATAGATTGAATTGGAAATTCCTTTGCAAATTTCCAACTTCCTTTGGCTTCTCTTTGAAAGTAATTGGCCTTATCCAACAACTCATTGCTTCTCCTTCTATTTTGGTGTTGGTGAATGGTTCAGCTTCTAATATGTTTTTTTCCCTTTGTAGGGCTCCGCCAAGGGGACCCCATTTCCCCCATCCTCGTTTCCATAATGGCTGAAATTTTGGGGTGAATGTTCTCTAAAGGAGTCCTTGCAGGTTCATTCAGGGTCTTCTCCCTTTTTCCTCTTGTCCCCCAGCTCCCTCGAGCAGTTTGTGGAAGATACTATGCTAATGGGATCCTTCTCTCTAAAAGAAGCTAAAGAAATCAAGAAGGCTTGAGATACCTATCCCTCGACTATTGGTCAGCTAATTAACTGGGATAAAAGCTCCCTCTTTGTTGTTAACACCCCTCCTGAACGTCAACATAGAATTGCGACTATCCATGGTTGTTCTATTGGTAATTTCCCCTCTATTTGGGTCTCCCGTTGGGTCTAAAACCTCTAGATTCTTTCTCGAATGTCATTATGGATAAGTTCAACAAAAAACTTGTTGGATGGAAAGGTACCCTCCTCAACAATGCTAGGAAAATCCTTCTTCTCAAGAGTTCTCTCCAAAATCTCCTTGTTTATGCGCTGAGCCTCTTCAAAATCTTGTCTAAGATTGTTGATACTATTGAGAAGATCCAGAAAAGATTCTCGTGGTCAGGCAGTGAAGAGAAAAATATAATCCACCTTGTGGCTTGGGAGAAAGTGTGTAAGCCTATTAAACATGGGGACCTTAGCATCAAAAAAATTAAGGACATTAATATAGTCCTCCTAGCTAAGCAGTGCTGGAAAAATTTTGGAGAAGAAAAAGGGTGGAATAAAATCCTTAAGTCTAAATATCTTTTCGCTACTCCCTCTATTGAATCTTTCCTTTCCTCTCCCATCTTAGTTCAAGGATCTATGATTTGGAACAACATCTTGAAAGCTGGACCTCTTTCCACCAAAGGAGCTTGGTGGAAAGTGGGAAATGGGCAGAAAATCAATTTCTGGGAGGATCCTTGGTTTAGGGATAAACCTCTTATTTAGTACTCTGGAATGGTTCATTTTGTGAAGATTTGCATTCTCAGATTTGGGTGTAAAGTTGTGGGTTACTGGAAAGATAATAAATGGGTCAACCTAAGTGACATAGACCCCCTTTCGAATCTTATTAACCTGGATCTTGCCGCCTGGATTATTTTAGTTAATTGTGAAGATGAACTTATTTGGGCCCCCAATTCAAATGGTAAATTTATTAGTGGCCTCTACTTATTTGATGATCTCCCCCCTTGGTGAGGAGCCCAACTGGGCTAAGGTTTGGTATCCTTCCCTAATCCCTAAAATTAACTATTTATTGTAGATTTTTATTCAGGACAAAATCCTTACTACAGAGAATCTGACTAAAAGAGGATGGATGATCCCTAATTGATGCTACCTATGTTTGAAAGATGCTGAGTCTTCTTCTCACCTTCTGCTTCATTGTCAGTTCTCTAGGGATATCAGGAGGGTTGTGTTCCAACACTAGAAAGTAAGCTGGGTGTTCCCTAATACAATTAAAGAATTTCTGGACCAATGGAGATCTCCCATTCCTCACCAATCGGGAAAACTTGTTTGGAATTTTACTGCCCCTAATGTCATATGGAGGATCTAGAAAGAAATAAATGATAGGATTTTCAGAAACAACACCTCCACTCCCTACTTGATTGGATCCAAAATTATCAAAAGCATAATTGAAAATACTAAAATTGGTTGTGATTTAAAACCAAAATTATTGAAAGGGAACTTTCATATAGATTTTATTGAGCACTGGAACTTTGCTTCTAAGCTTAAGCCCTGTCCTTCTTCCCGTGAGTCTGTTGTCTGGAGCTCCCCTCCACCTGGATGGCACAAAGTGAATTTTGATGGTGCAGCTAAAGGAAACCCTGGCATTACAGGATGTAGGTGTAATGTTAGAAATGCTAAAGTTAGATGCGTTGCTACTTCTGCTATCCCTATTGGATCTCAAACCAATCATGTGGCTGAAGCTATGGTGGCCCTCCATGCTTGCAAATTAGACAAAAGATAGAATTACTCAAAATTGTGGCTGGAAGGGGACTCCATGAATACAATTAATTTTATTAATGGAATTGATTCTCCCTCTTGGAATACAAGTCATATCATTGATCAGATTAAAAATCTATTAGCTAGTTTTGTTTTTACACACGTTAGTCACGCCTTCAGAGAGTCAAACTGTGTGGGGACAAGCTGGCGAATGAGGGTGTTTACAGTGATGATGTCAGAAATTGGAAAGGTAATCAAGAATTAAAAGATGATATCCTAAATCTTCTAAGGTACAATCAAATCCACCATTAACCCAAAAATATTTCTAATGATGATGACAAGAAAGGATAGTATTCAGAGTTTCATCAAATTTGAGCGTCGCATGCACGACAACAATTGCAATAATTATAACATTTATGGGATAGGTGTTATCATTTATTTTAAAAGGTGGCATATCCCCATTATTCACTTACACGGCTCTCATCACACTCATTTTTTGCAATATTTTGATATCTGGTTTACTGGTAAAATGGGATGTAAGTTGAAACGGGAAGAACCCTCTGTCTGCAAATGGAAAAAAGAGGTTGAGGTCTGGAAGAGACTCAAAGAATGTGGGGTCACGGATTATATGAAGAGACTCAATGATTATGAAAATGATATTTATAAGGATTTTTTAGACAACTGAGACAATGGAATGATGACTATCTATGGTAAGTCCTTCTGCATTAATGAGAAAATTATTTCTGAAATCACGGGTCGTAAAAAGTCTGGTTTGAAATATTATAGAGGTGGGGTTATGGCTAAAAATGATGCTAGAATATACCCTAAGACCTAGGAGGAAAGAGATTTACTTTTCAAACAGTTGGGGGATTTTGTCTTGTGTTGTCATATGAAGCTCTTTTGGGCTAAAGTGGTTAAAGCTATCATGCAGTACTTTACTCTTGAGGGTCGGTACACTAGGATTTACAATTTCCATTTCATGTTGGTTAACCATTTCCGCTACAATAGGAAAATCTCTTTCCCCTATTTTCTTCTCAAATATTTGGGTAACATCATTATGGAAAATAGAAAGAATGTCCAGAAGCTTGTTCTCCATGATGGGATTATTCTATTGATCTATGAGTATGCAAAATCTAAGTTGCAAGATAACACCTAGGCCAAAGGCTCGAATGGGGGAAAGAAGGGTAAAATACCTATGGCTAATGAGAGTAACACTCAAGGAAAAAAGAGAAAGGGTAAAGCAAACAATCTTGGGGCTGACCCTTCTAGGATCCTCACGGAGGAGGATGGTATGAACATAGACAATGAAATAGAGGTCAAATGGAAGGTAGAAAGAGGAGATAAGGGTGAAGAGGCCAAGTTCCTCTTAGAGGAAATAGGTATGGAAACAGGGGAGGATATTGATTGTCTTCAGGAGGATATCACTGGCTCCTCTAAGGAGATGGATAGTGATAGAAAAGGTAGTTCTGAGGACATGGAAATGGAAGGATAGGAAGGAAACAAAATGCTGGAAGAGCCTAGAACCCAAGGTGAGGTGCAAACTAAAACCCCTGAGAAGAAGAATAGTGAGTCGAGCATGAAAACTAAAGAGAAGGTTAATCCCGATAATACTCCTATTCTAGTGAATTATGTTGAGTCTCAGTCTAATTAGGGAAAGCTTTCCAGGGATACCTCGAAAAAATTAGATGGTAATAAAATTGAGGGGAAAAAGAAAAAAGAAAATGAGAAAGCTGGTGGCAGCCATGAAAATGAGATAGAGAAAAGCCAAGAACCTACAAGGTTTATGTAGGTTGTTAAAGAGCAGGCTGAGATGGACTATCAGCTGAACTCCTGGATTCTTGATGAAATAAGAGATATTAATGGTAAGTATGATGATCTCAAGGATAGACTGAATAAGATTGTTATTCTGATTGCAGAACCAGTGAAAAGGGTTACTAAAAACAATGAAACTCAGGAGGAAGAAACAGATAAAAGAATGTTGGAGAAGCTTGAACTTAGAGTTAATGTAGTGGTTAATGTTGGCCAGCGTATGATTGAAAGTACCATTCAGAGTATTGAAGATACTCTTAGCCATATGTTGAAAAATAACTATGAAGGCATGAAGGTGACTGATAGCAACTTAAGGATGCTTCTCTCGGTGCTAGATGGGAACACTACTTCCATCACAGTGGAGGATGATACTGCTATAGACCCCAACATTGCTGGCCCAGGGACTTGTACTAGGACGAGTGCGAAAAAGGTGAAATTGGCTAGCATAGAGGAAATAAAAGATCTCGGAGAGACTATTGAAAAATATAAAAATGTGATGGCTGACTCTGTTGAGATTACGGAAAAACAGACCTAACTGTGTTTTGTGGCTGGTATCTTTTTGTCTGGGTTTCATCTTTTGACTGGTTGTAAGTACTAGAGGGGTTTTTAATGTATCCATATTTTACCCCCAACTATTGTTTTGTGCTGTTTGATTCACTTTTTGTAGTGTTGTTTCCTGCTTATCTTTAGCACCTTTTGTACAGGGTTACTGTTCCCTTCAAAAACTATTTTAACCTCAATCAAAAACTATATATATTATGATTATTAATTTTAATTAGAAATTGATATTTAATCTATATTCAAAATGTTTAAATTGATTTGTCCAAATTACATATGAATTATTTTAATTTAATATTTTATTCAAGAGAAAATAATCATTATAAATGATTTTTTTACATACTGTATAATTAATATAAAATAAAATTTAAAATACATAATTTTAAAAATATGAATAGAAATAAATATATATTATGTTCAATTATATTTATAGGAGGTTATTATTTAAATTGCAATCTTGTATAAAAATTGAGACTATAGTCTAAAATAAATTTATATAATATAATTTGTAATTTCAAATTATATTGATTAATAATTAATATAAAATTAAAACATGAAAAAAAACCATCGACAAATATTGGGGAAAAAAATTCAATACTTCAAAAAAGGGGTGCTATAAGACCAAATTGATTGAACTCATAATTGAGATAAGTAATTTATAGAATTTATTTAATTCATAAATAAATATTTAAACTTTACAAATATTGAAGGGAAAAGAAGTATTGTTGCAAACAATGTCAAGTGGAAGGTATTAAGGAAATAATCACAAAAGGTTCTATGAGATTTTTATTTGGGTCATATGTGTCATATTTTAATCATACATATTTATTTCTATTTGTATCTTAAATCTAGCTATAATTTAGTGAGAAAAAACTAATATAACAACTTTAAAATTGATATAAGATTCTTAATTCATTTATCATAAAAACATAAGCTAAATTAATATTTAAGATATCTTATATGTAGATTATATTTAAGATATACATGCTAGTTATAAATAATATATAGCATTTTATCTTATAATATAAATATATTTTATTTTAGCATATTTATAATAAAATACAAATTTATTTATCATCTATTTCTATTTTTTTCTATTATTAATAATTATTAGTTTATCTAATACATGTTTATTTATTTATTTATTATATATTTATATTAATTTAGAATATTTGCAAAATAGAACGTATAAATTTAGTAACTGTTTTATTAAATTTAAGATTTTTTTAAATATATTATTAATTTATTTTTGTTTTCTCATTTTAAATTATTTTTATCTATTTTAATAATTTAATATGTTTTTTAAAATGTAAAATGAAAGACAATGAAATGACCAAACCATTATGAAAAATTAATATGATAGACGACATGCATAGAGGGCATGTTTCTTACTAACCACCATCTTAAGATGCTCACATAGGTCTCCTCTATACTCCATTTGGTTTTGGAAGATACGTTTGTTTACCTAAAATGTCTATTACAGTTATTTTGCCTTTTTAAAGGCATTTTATTGGATAGTTAATATAATTATATGGACACAAATTTTCATATACTCTTTTTTAATCTCTCTAATAGCCTTGCAATGTTACCTATATGAATGAGGAATATATATTAATCTCAAAGTTATTTCTTTCCATATTGTGTAATCTCAAGTTGTTAGTCTAGAGTGATATTTGAATATTTGAGTTCATTATTTTTCCAATCCTAGTGTGCTTACTTTTTCTCTAATGTCATCCTTCTCCTTTATGAATTAATGCAATAAAATGTTGTTTTATATTCTTGTGAATACTATTTTTCTTAGAACATTGAAAAATATTAAAAAAAATTGGCTTTATAATAAGAATTAGATTTTCCTAAACTAGAAATACAAAAATAAATGCTCTTACAATATTATGTCTTCAAATTAAAACCTATGAAATTTTTTTAAGGTCATAAATTTTAGACGTTATTTATTATTAAACTAAAAGATACCAAAATAATAGTGGTACCTATACTTGGAAGGGTAAAAATGACAAGAATCTTTATTATCTTTATGTAAAATATGTTTCTCTTATTTCCTACATTAATGTTAATTATCTAGTCCAAATATTTAATTATTAAATAACTCAAATCAAATGGTGGTGTTATCAAATTTTACCTAAATGACTGGGACCCCATCAACCTTCTACTAGTGACCATGTGTTATGCTAATTTTTTTTTTTTGTGAATATGTGTATATTTTATAATTAATAGAATTGGACTTACCTATTGATAATAAAATCAACTTCAATGCCTCATTAAAATATATAATAAAATATTTTAATCATGAAACATGGGCCAATGAGTTTAAGTGGAAAAGTGCAGAGGTGAATCCTAATAGCAATATCACAATCTAAATTTTTATAAAACCCTAAAAATGTTAATAAATTAAGTTTCTAAATTATTTATATAATAAAATTTTACATTAATTCAGTAAAAATAAGAATTACAAATTAAATATTTTAAAACAATTAGATTATAAAGAATAATTTAGTCAATATTGGTACTGTTGATATTGTGGTGACTGATCATGTAGTAGGTGTTGATATTGTGGCGACATGTCTGGTAGTTTTTTGGTGCTTTTTCGGGAAAGAGATTTACTTTTTCGGGAAAAAGAAGATGACATTGTAAAACCCTAAAATGGTCGATTTTAGAGGTTGCCCTAAAATGCATGTTATAAGTGTTTGAGATGTATAATGCATTGTAAGGTTGTGTACATTTTTTCTTGATAATAAGAAAGGTTGGACAGTTGTGTAAGTGGACGTAGCCCAAGTTTTGGGTGAACCACGTTAAATCTGTGTGTTATCTATGTTTAGTTTCTTTCTTCTATTGTTTCTGTGTATAACTATTTATTCTTATATTGTTCTAGTTCTGTCAAACCCCAATAGGTACAATATTTTATTTTTATAAATAGAAATGCATAGTAAAGTGAACCATACATACGCCTGATTGGATCATACAATTTATTTGAAAAAAATAGATCACAATAATAAAAATAATAAGCAACATAAGACAACTCCAGAGCAGTATTCAAGAAGACGTGGTACTCTTGTTGTGCTAACAATTGTCGTATTTGTAAGGAGGAGAAACCAAAGGCCCATTGTATAGAATTTGCTAAAATGTAGCCCCATATAAAAGTTGGTCACCTTTGGACTGGATCATTGGATTTTTTTCCCATTTAGATTCATACCCTAGGTACCATTCAGTCACTTTAGATTCTTTCCCAGGTACAAAAAAATTCTTCTCTAAATATATTCATGCATGAACTCTTCCCCCAATTGCATAATCTCCCCAATTTGAATACAAATTTTTCACAACATGACAATATCCCCACCTGAAAGGCAACAAATTAGATCAATCATGAAATATAAATGCATCGATAAACTCAAAAAATTCAGAGATTTTTTGGGTTTCTTTTTTCATTGAGAGTATTAGCAAAACCTTACCTACAATGAGGATTGTGTTGGTCTGTATTCATAATATAATTTCTATACACTGTGACTCTCATTTGCTGATCAATCATTTGCTGACTAATTATGTCTGAATCTTCTACACCCAATAACATATTGTAGTGATCATTAGATAAATGACTATTTGAAATGGTAATATCAGTAGAGCCCTGAACTGCAGAGACAAGACCCATATTATCATCAAAGAATAAAAGGTGATCCACCCACACCTTTTTGGATTCAAATATATGAATTGTGTCCCTGCTTGTCCCTGACTTGAATGTTATGAATGATAATATCCTCAACTCTATTAAGTCAAATTGAAGATCCAATGATGATGACCCTCACTCCCCTACCATCTATGGTTGTCTAATTAAACACATGAAACATTTGTACTAGTTTAATTGTCATGTCTTGAGAGACGTTCATCCATACTCCTCTAGGGCTGGTAGAGGAGAGGCTCACAACATACCGCAATGTACCTTTAGCAGGGTTCATGGGGTTGTCATTAGATCTGGTGACTATGTATGAAAGTTCTTTGTGCCCAGCTTTGACACCCCATGTAAAACCAATGGCAAATTTTGGCACTACAGTTACCCATGCCCACAGCTGGATAATTGACATTTTGTAGGTTAACATCAATTATAGCATGTAAGCTATCTTTTTTCCTCAGAATAAAACTAATTTAGGGATATGTGCTTTCAATGTCAAGGAGGGAGATGACATAAAGGAGAGGAAATGGGTTGTTAAACAAACTTATTAAATGTTTTTAGAAAATTTGTAACCTTTTCTAACAATCAAATCAATAAAATGCATAATAAGCTTTAGCCAAAAACCCACATTTATTTATTGGTCAAATTTTTTTTATTAGATCGTATGATAGTTTTTCCAATGTTTTGAATCATCTCTATAATCTACCATCTAAGAATAAATTATAAGAGAATGAAAACATATAAAATTATAATACATATTTTTGTAGAGATTAAAATCATAATACATAAATACAAAAAATCTCATCATCATTTTGAATCACATTTTATAATTCACCGTTTATAAATAAAACTTTAAATTAATAAAAAATATAAATCTATTAGAGTTCTATAAAACCCAAATCTTAAAGAATGAATATATATAAAATGAAGCTAAAAAAATGTGTTTTCCGGTTTCTCATTCATTCTCGTAATGATCCAACAATTGAAACAATTGTGCTCTTCATAAATTTGTCACCACCAGCTGCATGACCATGATCTTGCACTGCTGAACCAGAAAGAATAAATCTAGTAACATTTTCCAAACAACCTCTGAAATGTGAGTTATAAATGAACAAAAATAATTAATCTACCAATGTTTCATATAACACAAATCTAAAAAGTAAATATACAAAAGGTAACAAATTTTTTCCTCATATCAGAGTTTTTAACTATATTCTATTATGCTATCGTGCCACATACCCTTTCTCACTCGTAATGATCCTACATAAGAAATAGTTTTGTTCTTTAGATATTTATCAGCGCTAGCTCGATGACCATGATCATGCATTGTTGATCCAACAATAATAAATCCAATGATAAATAGAGTCATCACCACCCACATTTTTAAATGGGTTGTGTTCTGCATTTCCTTGCTAGTAATCAGAGAGAATTCTCGCCAATTGATCTGATATTCACCTCTTTCCTCATTTTCTTAACAAGAAAACCACAGAAAGAACTTTCTATGCTCCAAAGTAATGATGCACTAGGTACAATGGAAAGGTATATATACACATATTAGGCATAATGATAATAAACTATAAACCCTAATGAGAACAAGCCATAAAAATTCAAAAACATTGGAAATAATATTGTTCTAATTAAATCAATCGACGCAGGGCCCGACTTCAACATAGTAAAGTAATATCAAGTCTAAAAGACAGATGGAGAAGAATTCACAAGAAGTGAATTCAAAATTTATTTTGAACGAAACAGAGAGACACAGGAATGATATGGTTATAATCAGGATTTTGAAATATATTTTCTATAAATTTGATAGAATTAATAATGCTCAATTTTTATCATTAAGTAAAAACATGTCAAAATAGTAGTGGACCTTTTATCTAGAAAATGCAAAAATGAAAAGAATACTTATCTTCTTTACTGAAAATATGTTTCTCTTATTTCCTACATCAATCCTAATGATTTTTCCCAAAACATTAATAATAAATAACTCAAACTAATTTGTGGTATTGTTAAAAAAGTATATATTATTTTAATAAATTGTTATAATATAGTGTTCATAGATACTATAGTTCATCAAAATCATAGGAGGGAGAAGATGTGATAGATGAGGGGTTGTCTATTTGTAAGACATTTCCAATCCCATGACTCTCCCCTTCTAGTGGTGTTGTTATCTATGCCAAGTGGTTTTTATTGTTATTGTTATTGATATTTATTAGCTTTCAAATGACTTCTCTTGTGAACTCTAGGGAGTGACCGTGTGTATATTTAATAATTAATAGAATCATACACATTCATAAAAAAATTAACCTCACTTAAATAAAATGTGATGACACGTTTATCTATAAATACTAAGAATCATCAAAATCTTTTGAGCAACCTTAATATTATATTATGACACATTACATCTTTAAATGTCAAGTTATGAATATTTTTTAAGATACCCTAATTTTATACACACCTCATTGGAAAATATTTATAAATATTAGAAAACATCACTATTTTACTTTAACACATACACTTTATCTTTCTTTACCACAAGAAGCTCTCCTGGACAACCCTCATTTTTCAACTTGATATTCAAATATTAATAATAATATATATTTTAATAATATTTTTTATATTTTTAAAATAAAATAATTGAGAAAATAAAAAAAATTGTTTATTTTTAATAAGAATGTTACTTTATTTTTAAATAATACCTTATATAACTATTTTTGTAAAGAATTTATTTCCTCCAAAATCTAGGATTTAAATTCTCAAGCTTGAAATTTTATTTAATATTATTTTAAAATAAAATTTTATATGAATTTTATGTCAAAATATCAAAATGAAAATGATATTCAACTATTTCTAAAATCTAAACAATTTATTTTAAAAATAATTTTGAATTTCTTTCTTATAATATAAGATTTTTATTATGGCTCGCTCTACTAAATTTTGGTAAAATTTCACAAGCTTTCAGAAGAAATATCCTAGAATGAATTTTGTTACTAAGACAATTCCATTGCGTGATCTGGATCTACAACATCCTAACCCTAAGTGCAGGCATTTTTCTCGAGGTTGAGGTCCTTAGCGTGCTCTACTTTCTCATTCGTCAAAGGGCGTTCTCCCCCTGGGAAAATGATCTTCTTCTTTTTCTGTTGCGGAAGTTCAGAGTCAAGGAGGCCTTTGTTCCTCCTCTTTGGTGGGTTCCATTAAACTATTCAAGATCATGTCTAACTTCTTTCTTAGTGGAAAAAATGATCGATAATTTTCCTTTTTTACGAAAACTAAACATGCCCGCAACAATCTTGGAGGTTTTTCTGGATCGAAATATGTAGGTGAATTGAAATCTGGACCAATCCTGGCCCCTTTGAAGCATCACTTAGATTTTACTGTTGAACATACAAAGGATAACCCTAAGAAATGGGTGAAGGTTAAAACAAAGAAGAGGCTGGGTTCAGGTTGTTTTGTGCACCAAATAGTGAAAAAGGATTTTCGTATCTCCCTGTGTAATACCTTTGATGTACTTCATCGGGATCTACATGGCTCGCCTACCTTTCACTATTCTCTAATTTTACCCTGTGGCAATCTCAGACTTTCGTGAAAGAATCACAATGCGAACATCCACAGTTGAAAATCTCCTAATTTTCATTCATCTTCTGGACTGAATGAGGGAGGTTTGTCTCCCTCCAAAATCAATAAAATTTTTGGTGCGATTCCAGGTGCGAAAAATGTTATCCATATAAAATCAAGAAAGATTGACAAGATTAAAGAGATATGCAAAAAACTCACTATTTTCACCCGGTGAAATGGATATGGCACACCTATCAATGAAATTGTTGAATAGTTTGAAAAGAAATATAAAGGATAGGTAAGTACTTCTCTTCTCTCGTAAGGTTTTTTTCTTTTAAAATGCAATAGTATAGAATTAAAGGATAATTTTATGAATTGAGAAAACCCTAGATTCAAAAATTGCAATTTCACCTTTATTGATTGGATCCCAAATTTTGATCCAAAAAGATTAAATTTTTTAAAAATTGATAGGGCTATTCTTTGGCCAAATATTCTTGTTGGATTGATATGCTAAAATTTCTTTGTGAACATAGGTAATTAGATAGGGAAATATATAGGTATTGTATAAACTGATAGGCCCTAATCTAATAGCATGATTATTGTCAATACATTGACACATGCACTATTAATCTTATTACTATTGAGTGCTTGAAGGATATTTATGTTATTAAACTAGAAATACTACAATTAGAACTTATCACAGAAATTGAAGATAGGCTTAAATTGGACATGAAGAATGTCTCTCCTCACATTGAGGATAATATATCCCCTTTTGCTATGATGGTTGTCTCTCCAGAAGAGGATATCGAAGAAGGGGAAATAATGGAAGGGAATTTAAATTTAAATTTAAAGGTCTCACATGGAGGCATATCGGTAAAATTTAATAAGAATGAAGGAGGTTTTCATATTGTATTTGAAACATTTCCAAATTTTTTGGAGATCTATAAAGAAAATACCATTAATACATGTAATAACATCTTAGAAGCTGCCCAATGCCAGACTGTGGCTGGTCCTATTAACAAAAATATATAAGGCCCTTCTAAGACGGAGGCAAAGGTAAGATTATTCACTGAGCATCTATGTGAATTTTTTTGTAATGATTTAATGTATCAATTTATGAATGAAATATGTGACAAGGAAGAACTCTTGAGAGAAAGAGAATTGTTGATCAAAGGTTTTCTAGAGGTAGAGGATGATCGATATTCAATAGATATTGGTAATCTCTTATTGTATATTACAGATAGAGAACTTAAGGATCGGGAAACACTTGGGATTGCATATACTCTACCTAGTTTGCAAGGCACTGATTGTGCCAAATCTAACAAGAAAAGAGAAAGGAAATCAAAATAGGAATTAAGATTATTGGACGATTGTGTTGCTGGCCAACCTAAACTGGTGACTATTTTTAATGCAGGGAAGGGGAAGTTCCATCCGAAGTCCCCATGAATATTCTAACTTAGAATGTTAGGGGCTTAAATGCCCCTAACAAGAAGCAACTTTTAAAAATCTGCATTTCTCAAACTAAAACTGATATAATTATGCTATGGGAAACCAAATTGGACAACAAAGAAATAACAAATTTAAAAAAGTACTAGGTTATAGAGAGTTTTGGGGAGCTCCAGCTAGGGGGGGCTCATGGGGTTTGCGATTCATTTGGGATCCTAGGATGTTGTCTCTCACTAAATTAGAGGATCGCATTAACTAGAGCTGTGGACTTGTTAAGTTCTTCCATACTTTGCTATATGTTTTAGGATCTTCAATTTTTATGGCCCTACCCCCCAATCTAGAGAAGGAAAGAGAATGGAAGGAAATTGAGAAGAATTTGGAAGATTGTCCAGGTGAGATGTCAATCATAGGAGGGGATTTTAATACAATTACTAAAGCCTTAGAGAAATGGGGTGGCGTTTAGAGACTCCCCCATGCTATGAGGTCTTTAATAATTGGATCAATAGGAATGGCCTCTTCGAGGTGTGCACACCAAAGGATGGGTTTACTTGAAATAATAGGAGAAATGGTTTCATCTTTATTACTGAGAAACTTTATATATTTTTAATCAATGGTAACTGGGAAGAATTACCATTCACTATGTCTGCTGATGTTAAACCTATTTCTAGTTCAGATCACTACCCAGTAATACTAAATATAATCAAGGAGTGTAAACTTGATAACTACCCTTTCAAATTTGAACAAAAGTGGCTTAAGAGAGAGGGTTTTCTGGATATGATTTAAAAATGGTGTAAGTGAATCGAGGTGTCTGGAACTAAGTTATATCGGGTAGTGAACAAATTTAAAATAATCAAGAAAAAATTAAAAGTATGGAATGTTGATCATTTCGGGAACATTTTTGCAAACAAAAACACTTTAGAAGAAAATTGGCAAATTTAAATGAGGAAGTTATGTCGAGAGGTATGGATGAAACCCTTTATGAGGAGTAAAATTTCTTAATGAAGGAATGTGAAGAGGTATTGGCAACCAAACAAATCTTTTGTAGACAGAAATCTAGGGAGACGTGGTTGGATGTTGGGGACATAAATACTAAATTTTTCCACAAAAGAACTAAACATAGGAGAATAGTAAACATGATCACCTCCATTAAAATTATGGATTATCTATTAGTTGATGAACCTAAAGGTATAGCTAAGGAGGCGATAAGGTATTTTGAGAACATTTTCAGTATATGAGGCGAAAGGAAAATGGAAGCCCAGGACAACATTATTAGAAACATCTCCAATATTATTTCCCCTAAACAAAACAAATTTCTCTTAGAGAAAATTACCAAGGAGGAAGTGAAGCTAGTATTATTTAAAATGAACCTGGACAAATCTCCAAGACTTGACGGTTTCCTAGCATGTTTTTTTCAATGGTGTTGGGACTTCATAGGTGATTATGTGTCTGAGGCAATGGAAGGAGTAAGAAATTAGGGAATTTTTTTTTTAAAGAAGTTAACAATACCTTTATTGCCCTCATCCCAAAAAGGGAGAAAGTTGATTCCTTTGATTATTTTAGACCTATAGCATTATGTAGTACCTTATATAAACTATTCACTATAATAATAGCTAGTAGGATACAAAAATTCCTCCCAAACTTAATTAGTGAGGAGAAAACACATTTTGTCCAAGGTAGATCAATATATGATGGTGTTATCATAGCACAAGAATCTATACACTCTGTCCAAAATAATCATGACCCTAGTATTGTAATAAATTTAGATATTAAAAAATCTTATGACAGAGTTGATTGGAGTTTTATGAAAAAGTGTCTGACTACTTTGGGGTTTGCAAAATAGTGGCTGAACATGATAGCTGAATGTATCTCTACCTGAAAATTTTCTATTCTAGTTAATGGCTCTCCCAAAGGATTTTTTGGGATTAATAGAGGATGTAGGCAAGGTGATCCAATTTCACCCTTTTTATTAATAATTATGGTAGAAGCTTTGGGGTGAGCCATCAATATGGCTAGGAAAGAGGACAAGAATAATGGAATAAAGATTACAGTTGGGATTGAACCAATGACACATAAACAGTTTGTGGATGATACTATGCTGTATGGCCAAAGCTCTAAGGAGGAAGAAATAACATATAAAGAAATCCTTGGATTGTATGCTCTTGCTTCTAGCCAAGAAATCAAACCTAGGAAGACTATAATTTTTTTCTTTAATACTTCTTCTATAGCTAAAATGGAGATTTGTAGAATCCCAAACTTCAAATCAGGGAATCTACCCTTCAAATATTTAGGACTGCCCTTGGAAAAAGGAACTAGAATGGAAAAATTATGGAATAATGTCACGGATAACATCAATCACAAGATGGCTACATTGAATGGAAAATGGCTTACTTTGGAAGGTAGAGCAATAAAGGTTTCGTCAATTCTATCTTCTCAACCCATTTTTCAAATGGCTTGCATTGATCTACCAAGAAAAAAGGGAGGAAATTAAAAAAAATCTTAGGTCTTTCTTCTAGCAAGGAAATGGGGACAAGAAAAAATTCTCACTTCTTGCCCTCGATAAGGTTTGTCACCCAAAAGAGGAAGAGGGTACAGAAATAAAAGATATTAAACTACAAAGTATGGCCCTAGGTGCATAACTTGTTTGGATAATGTATAAAAACCCACATCTAGAGTGGGTCAAGATACTTACAGCTAAACTTATCTCACCAATGTGGATCCCATTAATATTTTTAGGGAAATGTCACTCCCTAAAGGATACAGTATATGAAATTGTATGTTGGACTGTAGATACATCATCCAAAATAAACTAACATGGAATGTTTGGAAGGGGGGAGGCCCTTTTCTAGCAAGATTATTGGGGTGGTTATAGTGCCTTGGATTGTAATATGAATCTTGTGAATGCTTGCAGGTTTCTAACAGCTAAATAAGGTGAGAAAGTTATTGACTATGTTACCTTTGTAGATGAGGGTATGGGATTGAAATGAAAGAACTGGACAGATCTTTGTATTTCCCCGTTAGATGTTGTAGCTTTGAATATAAGTTTGGAAGATAGGAAAACATCTTTAAACCTTAAAAATGATATGCTGGTTTGGGATGTTAGTAAAAGTGGAGATTATTCAGTTAAGAAAGTTTTTAACTTGTTTAGATCACGGCTTATCAGCCACTCCATATTCACTATGACAAGTTTATGTTGGCATAAAAACTATCTTCTTAAGGTCGGCTTCTTCTCTTGGCTTGTATGGCATAAGAAGATTTTGAAAGCTGAGAAAATTGTTAAGATGGGCTATCCTGGACCAACCAGATGATCTTTATGTGAGAAGGATGAGGAGACAATTGATCATCTACTCTTTAGATGTCCATACTCTACTCAATATTGGACATGGATATGTTCACAACTTGGGTGGACATCTGCACTTCCCAACAATATAAATAATTTACTAAACTCTTGGCCTTTCCTCAGATGAGGAAGCATTTATGGCTCACTATGGATTGCTGCCCCTTTAATCATTTGATGGGAAATATGGAAATAACAAAATAGGATGATTTTTCAGGAAAAGAAATTGGATTTGGGCTATCTTATTAATAAAATTGAATCTTCTATCGTAGAATTGAAAAATAATCGTAACATGAATAAGGATAAAAAGGAAATGAATATGTCACAATGGACTAAGAAGATGAGAGTTAAGTGGCATGGTCTTGTTATACCTCCTTTTTATAGTAAATTGAGGTATATCATCAAAAAATAAGAGAGACAAATGTAAATGGATACTATCAAAAGAGGGATGGCTAATATTAAAATTTGATGGTGCTTCTAGAGGTAACCCAGGCTTGGATGGCATTGGATGTACCATTCATGATATAGAAGGAAAGGAGGTGGAAAAATTATATAAATTCATTGGAAAGGAGACTAACAATGGGGTAGAATTACATGATCTTGTAGAAGGATTATTATTATGTAGACATTTAGGATGTAAGAAATTAGAAATTGAAGGTGACTCAACTATGATCATTAATGCCTTAAGAAAAGGATCTCTCCTTAACTGGAGATTAGTCGTTATGTTGGCCAGGGCTATTGTTCTTTGCCAGGATTTTGATTAATGAAAAATTAACTACATATATAGAGGAGGGAATAAAAGAGCGGATGAACTAGCTAATAAAGGAATTGAAGATATTTTAACTAGAGAGTCATGTTCCATTAGAATTTACAGTGAACCATTTCATTAATTAAGCAATAGAATTTATAAACAACCTTAATCAAATTCATTTTCCTTCATTAAGTATGTAGAGTAATCATTTCATCAAAAAATGAATATAGTCTAAAACAGAGGATAGTTTGTTCCCTTATCTCCTTAAGAATTTTTTTTAATAACCAAGTATAGCAAAGTTAATTGCTAAAGATTATAAAAAAAATATAAAATAGAGCTAGTACTTATTTTGTTAAGCTTAGGTTGTCTCTTTGGGTTGCACCACTTATTCCCCAGTCTTTGTTTTTTTAAGATACGAGTCCATGGCAGAGAGAACTCGCATCATGTTATCATCCTTAGGGATGGTAACTAGAT
Source organism: Thuja plicata (assembly GCA_018584345.1). NCBI lineage: Eukaryota > Viridiplantae > Streptophyta > Pinopsida > Cupressales > Cupressaceae > Thuja > Thuja plicata. The sequence goes on from MU226866.1 coordinate 2,230,089, forward strand.
CATTCCTCACTATCCATATGAGATGGTCATCCTTTATTTGATTGATTTCCTGGGAGATATCTTGGGCATCCTTTTTGGAAGTAGAAATATGTACATCAAGGGCCATCAGTTTAGCTATACCCCCACTATGATAGATTGCAAGATTGATAATGATGTCTATACTCTACTGATACCTATTCTTCATACCCTTGACATTGATAAGCTCATCACCCCTATCTTTATGAGAAGTGCATCCCATCTCGGTGAAGTATTTCTCCATATGAGTGATGCTTTCTTGAAGGGTTTCTACCATGAGCTCTAGATGTTCATGGAATTCTTGTTGGAAAGTTGACTACCTGAGGGTGTATGACTCATTTTTTGTTTTCATCATGGCAACAAAGTCATACTTAGTCTCTATCTTAAAAGACAAAATGACTAAGGAAAACAGGGCAGAATAGAGATACTCGATGATCAGCACATTAGCACACATGCGAGAGATCAATTCAGCTTATGCGCATTCAGATATAAGTTTTATGACACGTATACATACTACATCTAGACATGCATAGTATGGAACTATAGTATGGCAAAGTTACAAGCAGATCAATAGACCATCAGTCCAGGAGACAGAGCATGGAAGCCAACTAAGAGATTTGATCAGCGTGTGTTATTTTATGATGTAATGGCTAAGAACCTTTTATTATATGTTTTTAGTGATGTAATCAACATTTTAGTAAACATGCTTGAAGCTGACTTGTTTGAAAGCATTGTATATTTTGTTTTAGGGCCGACTAGTGTTCTTTTTTGGGTCGCGCCTATTCAGATTTGAATATATAAGTATATAATGTAAAGATATGATAGAATTGTTGATAATTGTGTAAGAGAAAGTTAAAGAGGGACAATAATATGAAGTCAGTACATGATATAGCTCTTTGAGAGAGCAAGAGCATTCGCGCATACACAGAACTGATCAGACAACAGTGTCATCACAGCAGTTCATTTTGATATAGTGCATATCATCTTTCAAAAGGTTGTGGCCTTCATCTTATTGGGCAGTGAGCCTAGGTAGTGAGCCATATACCTCTAACAAGGTTTTGTAAAAGACTCCTAATAGGGTCTGACCTTTAACCAGGTCATTGTACTCATATTGTAAAGACTACTTCTAACAGGGCAAAGGAGCTCTCACAAGTTCATTATACTTAGTAAAATATTTGTGGGTACTAATTCCCACTATGGTTTTCCTCTAATCAAGGTTTCCCCATAATCATATCATGTGTTATGAGTTGTTGTGTTAAGCTTCATTCTATGTATGTTTGATTTATGCTTAAGTTGCTAAAAAGTAATTAATAAGACAAACACCGATTCACCCCCCCCCCCCCCCCCCCTCTCAGTGTTTCTAACAATTGGTATCAGAGATTTGGTCCTTATAAAATAAGTTTAACCACTTGAGGTGATCATGGACTCATCAGAAGAAAAAAATTAGAAAAATAATCTTGAATCAGATCTTGAAGATCTTGATAGATCTAAAAAAGAAAATGAAGAACTTAGACTGAAACTTGATGGCTCACAAATACTTATCAAGAAACTAAGAAAAGATTTGAAAGATTATTCCACAAGTGACTTAGGGAAAATGATCAAAAATCTCAATGAAGAAAATATGTCTCTGAAAGATAAAGTTGAAAATCTAGATGAACAACTCATAAACAGCCAAATTCCTATTGAAGAAAAGATCAAAGAAAGCAAGCAACTAGATGATGAACTTTTAAAAGAAAACATGGAAGTTCTAGAATTAGAAAACATAAAAAGGAAGTTGGAATCTGAATTAACAGAAGCAAAGGATAAGATTGATAAACTCCACACAAGTTCTAATTCACTTCAATTTCAGCTCAATGCACAAAAGCAAAAAGGTGACACTACTAGGCTTGGATTCAATATAACACAAACTGAAGTCAATTCATTATAGGAAACAGAGAAACCTCATGAAGCACTTTCAGAAGCAAAGAAAGTTGAAAATGTTGAAGAGATTAAAGCTGATCTACCAAAAAGGGAAATCAAGCAAGTTAACAAAACTTGTTATGCATGCAAAAAACATGGTCATTTGGCAAGAGATTGCAAAAAGGTAAGACCCTTCAATGGTTATTGTTTCTCTTGTAATAAATTTGATCATAAGGCTGTACATTGCATAACTCAATCATAGCAGAATCAAGGAAGAATGAATAAAAATAATCAGAGAAATCAACCTCAAAGGGATTTGCAGAACACTACATGTCAGATGTGTAACTACAATGGACACATAGAAAAGCAATGTAGCATGATGAACAAAAGTATCAGACCTCCTATCATTTGTCACACATGTGGAAAGGTAGGACACATCTCAAAGTTTTTTAGATCCAAAACTCAGAAGAAAGATGAACCTAAGAAAACACTATTTGAAGAGAAAGGAGAAGTTAAGTTTGTTCAAGCAAATGAAGATTCAAGAAAAATTTGGGTTGAAGTAAAGAAGAACAATGATGTTAACAAAGTAGTTGATGAATCCACAATGGAGGCACCCTCTACTTCTACCTGAATAGATCTTCTTGGTCTTAGGGGGAGCTATTCTAGCTAAGGACCCCTATATGGTTGGTATACTCACCTCTGAGTATGAACCTATCAAATCATGATTACAAGAACATTATATTTCTATGTGCATTCACGCATTGTCTAAAATGCATCAAGATCAAAGTTTCAAAATCCCTAAGTAATTTGCGTACGGTTGCAAACATTAAATGCGGCAGATTGTATAAAAAGAAAGAAAGTATTCAATCATCTTCACACTTTCATTCGAAGAACACATAATTTGGAGAGCATTGGAGCACTAGACATCAAGGCACAAAGGCATAATAGATTTGGTAGTTGAGAAAATGGACAAAAATATTGAAACAGAACCCTAGCAGTCATGCTATTTTGGAATTTTGTGAAACCCTACTTAAGTAAATCCCAAGTAAGTATGGCGACTCCAGTTGTGTTTGATATACTAGAGAGGAAAATATTTGTATTCAAGAAACATCCATTCAAATCCATACTGGATGATGTGGAAGGGGCTTTCTCCAAAACCCCACTAGGTGTTGTTCACATGGAAGATATCCGTGCATACATATACTACAAGAAGGAAATAGTAGGAGATGTCAAAATAACTACTCATATGGCATCCATGATGAAACCTAACTACACATTCAAAGATGAATTCGTGCACTTGATTGATAACCCTATCTTTGAGTATTCTAATGTGCATGAGTTTGATGAATCTGAATGGGTAAAGATTTTGTTGAACAGAATACATGATGATCTTTACTGGATTGGTGAGGTCCCTGTGTGTATCACCACTGACCTATTTCATGAATTAACTAGACTTCCCAAGATGGGACCACTCTTTCCCACTAGCAAGGATGTCAAAAACAAGATTGAACAAGTTTGTCTATCCAGAAGTGACAAGCACAGAATGACAGTTGACCCTATCAAAGAACATGATATAAAATTTTTGACAATGATACTCAGATATAAGTTTCAGCAAGCTAGAAAATTGAACATTTTCTCTACAACAATAGTCTTGGCAGCTATAAGAATGGTGAAGGACAACACTCAATACAACCTATGTGAGATCTTGCGCGGTCAATTGATTGACAACATCCAAATTATCAAACATGATAGAAGCAAGACATTCAGGTTTGGATCTTTAATCATCTACTTGTATTTCCATATAGTTGGAAAGGTTGCAAACCTCTACCTAGACAGGAGCAAACCCACAATGTCTCAGATACCATTCAAGGTCACATTAGAAAGCAGTACAAGGGATGCCATGGATATGGATATAAAGACATTCAGAATCAAAATGCAGAACAGGTACAGATTATCTAAGAAGATAGTTGACAAATACAAGGATACCATATGCTACATGGTAGAAACAGATTGTACATGCATGGAGGAAGTTGAACCGAGAACAAAATGGATTCATCCTCTTGGTTATGAAGTGGAAGAACTTGGTTATGAAGTGGAAGAACATGTGCTAGAAGGATATGCGCAAGTTCTATTGTCAGCACCCAAAGATCCTAATGAGCCTAGGTGGGGCACATATAGAGAGAAGACCAATGAAGTGGATATTGTTTTACACAGTGCTGATAATAAAAAAAGCATCTAGAATCACATCCAACATATTGAAAGTTCATGGAGTCACCCAAGAAGATCTTGACAAAGCAAGAGATTCCAAGATAGCAAAGGAACTTGAGAAAGCTGAACAGATCCAGAAGAAGAAGAAAGTAGAGAGCACCTATGCACCCTCTACCACCATTGACTTAGATTCATCTCCACTATCCACACCAAGCAAGAAGACTAGAGGAAAAAAGCAGGTGCCTACAAATCACCCATCGTCAAAGAACACTAGGAGAAAAGATAAGAATACTCAAGCTCCTCCTGAGGTAGGTTTTAGACCTAGTCTAAATATTTTGAGAAACAAGATTGTTAATGAAGGGAGATTAGATACACATTCCAAAGTCTATGACAAGTATCAAGAAATTGATAAAATGGAGATACACTCTATGATTATATCTCACATGATCAAGTTGAAAAAGACAGTTCTTGAACTCAAGACAGTAATACCGGAAATTAGTTATGGAACTTGTTAGAGATAATGAAAATACATGGAATTGAGGAAGACATGAGGATAAGATAAGAAATATTGGATACTCTTCTTCCTATATGCTCGCATGATGAGAAGGATATATTGCTGGATCTAGGGAAGCCTCATCTCCGAACAAAGACAAGGACCTTACAAATTATGAACAAGGAGTATGAACAGATAGGTAAGGAGACTGAAAAGGCATTTACACAAGTCTTTATGGATAGACACATGTATCCACCAATGACGCCTACAACAAAAGTTACTCCAACTCCTCCCAAATAGGCTAAAGAACCATTAATTTAGATTGCGCCTATAACAGGTCCATAAGTCTCCGCGCCCACAGTGACAATAAATTTTGAAATAGATAAAGATTTATAAGACACTATAGTAGTTGACAATGTCAAGATAGCCATGACTACATCTGAAAAAGATATGGACAAAGTTTATAAGGCATTTATAAGCACATAAGACATGTGCATTGATGATACCACCGCACAACAAGATGAAGTTCCCATCAATGATCAAATTGACACAAATGAAGATAATCAAGATGATATGCAAGGTGACAAGATGCTGATAAAAGAGAAACCAGTAAAGGTTGAATGTGTGGATACCAGTCAGAACACTATATTCTCACCATCCACTCAACCATCTACCTCATTGTCGTCAAGGTTAACTCCTGATTTAGCAAGTTTGGATGCATGGGGAGAAGAAGACCTAATCAAAATCAGCGTTCTTGCTATGGAAAAAGAAAAAGGAAAAACAAGTGATGAGGAACCCTCAATTTTTGGAAATGGTGAACATTTTGAATGACTTAGTACTGGCTGACCAGAAAGTAGCCAAAGTCCAATCAGTTGATGATGTGGACAATATTTTGTCAAACTTCAAAACACATTTTATAAGCTTAGTAGACTTAGATACTAAGATTGTAGAAGATGAATATAAGAAGGAGAGACTAAATGATTTGGTAAAGAACTTTAC
>MU226866.1:2243448-2271743 GCA_018584345.1 Thuja plicata
AAGGTAATTTTAGAAAGAAAATGAACAAGGAACGATATGAAGGATTTCCCAAAGGGAAGCAACAATGCGAAAGTGGGATCAAATATTTCTAGAGTACTCTATGTAATAGTTAGGGTTAGAAAGGATGTAGATTTCCTCTGGTGAGGGATCAAATTGTTAAATGAAGGAATGCCTCCATCTATTCTATTTTGTAACATGGACTATCTGACATATTCTAGACCTTGGTCCTGGGCTAGATTAGAGGTTTTCTTCTCCATTCTTTCCTACTAGTGCCCATAGTGAATGAAGATAATGTATCTTTACAACTTTTTAGTATAATAAAAACCATGGCTTAGGCCTTTTACTGATACAAAAAAATATTTATAAGATTTTGTTTTGTGAACCTAAATTTATTAGACAAAAAGAAACATGTATATAAAAATTTATTGATAATACAATAAAAAATTAAGCAATTCAACACAAGAATAGCTACACTAGATCTACACCACACCGGGCTATTTCTATGAAGATATTATAGTCACAAAGGTGAGGGGTCTTTTACATCACCATCAAAATCTTATGAATCTCAACATTTACCATGATTTTACATTTCATATCAAACTCCTTTATTATGGTCCCTAAAGACCTAAGAATATAGTTATCCCACAACCTATCAAACCTTAAGATCGTCTTCACCAATTTAAAAAAAATAATCTTAAATTTGAAAGATAATTTTGAATTTATTGATTATAATGTAAGCTTTGATTTATGAACCTAAATTTATTAGACAAATAGAAACATGCATAAAAAACTTGTTGATAATACAATAAAAATGCAGCAATTCAATACAAGATTAGCTAGACTAAATCTACACCATACCAAGCTATTGTCTCTATGAAAATTTTATGGGTGAAAAGGTGAGGGGTCTTTTAAGTCCTCAAAATACTTCTGAGACTTAATGAAACTATCAAAATATTAGGGATCTCTACATACATTACATAAACTTTAAATTTCATATTAAATTCCTTCATAATGGTCCCTCAAAACCTAAAATTATAATTCCAACACAACCTATTAAACCCTAAGATCGCCCTCACCACTTCAAATGGGCCTTTTAAAAATTAATTTAAAATATTTTTAAAAATAAACTAGACACATTTTCGTGATAAAATGTTACCTATTACTACATTTATTATCTATAAATCATATTTCTTGAAGCAAATAGAGTTCTCCAGGAAGCCACCAGAATGATGACACGTATCAAATTAATTTGCACCATAACCATTATCTACTTTTAATAAGGAAAATATGCATAGTATTTAGGAAAATTGGGGTTTTCTCATAAAAGTAACCCTATGCACATATTATCCACATACAGTTAATTGTTATGATAACGGGTGTAAATCTGGAAATGAAAGCAAAGAATAATGGAATAAAATACATACCTTCAAAAAATAATGTGCTAAAAACCCTATCAAATGGTCTCAGAAACTATTGATTTTTGTGATCCTGAATCAAAACTATGAGATCTAAAAAACCTAGAAATCATTTTCTTTTCTGAGAAAGGTCGATTTTGACCCAAAAATGAATGTCACCTTTGACCAAAAAGTTCCAATTCTGACTTAGAATGTCTGATTCTGACCCAGAAAACAATGTTGATTTTGACCTAGAAATGAATGTCTCTTTTGACCCAAAAGTTTTTATTGTGACCTAGAATTTATCTGATTCTGACCTGTACAGTCTGACAAAAAATCTATTTTTGGATCCTAAAAGTTTGCCGAAAAATGGTATCTGGATCTGCGATCCAATTCGTTGTTCCATACCTACACCTACAATAAAATAGTTTTTTTTGTTGGGGGGAGGGTTTTTCCTTGGTCAAACCCCAATTTTGGAATTAACCTTAAATTATAATTGAAATTTCATAAGTAACAAAGTAAATAAATGAATTCACCTTGCTTGTATAGAAACCCTTATGGAGGATTCAAATCTTTGGATCCAAATTTATGTATGCTCCAAATGAATGTAGAATGTAGAATGTAGGATGTAGGATGTCTCAAATCAATTTATTTTATATCTTCAACACCCATCTTGAATGGATCTTGGAATAGGAAGAAGCTTGCATGGATGTGGATGGAGAAATCTTCAACAAGAGGGCTCCATAGAGCTTGAATCCTTGAATGGATACCAATGGCTCTCCTTGATGAATTGAGTGCTTGAAAGTGCTTGAATTCTTAGATTCTTGAGATTAGATGAATTCTTCAATAGATATTTATCTTGCTTCAAATATTTCTTCTTATCTTGTCCTTCACACTTAGAGAAAATGAGAGAAGGTTTCCTTACATACAAATCTAGGGCACAATCTTCTAGAGAGGCCTACATAGGAGTATTAAATTACCATTAGACCTATACCCCTAGAAGTGGACCTATATTAAATATAATTTCAAGGTTCATTTCCTTGAGGACCGAAACAGCCAGACTGAAAGGAGGAATTAAATCTTTCCAAAGCCCGACATCCGGAAACCCTGGAAACTTGAATTTTGACCCTAGGTCAGAACCAAGGTCAATTATGACCTAGGTCAGGGTCCAGGTCAACCTTGAACCTAGGGTGAAAAAATCTCAGGTTTGTAATTTAGGATGCCAGAAACAGGCCGGAGAGAAGTGGGAAATGGAGCAGAACAGGGGGAAAAGCCAGATCCAAGTCATAGACCCATTCAAGGTTCTCAACATGACCCCAAACCACTTACTCAGAGGGATAAACTAGTACAAAATGGAAGTGCTTCCATTTTTTGATGATACATTTATCCCCACTTTAGCAATAGTATGGACTCAATGCAAACTCTAGGTAAAGGAAATCACAAAGAAAAGATAATCTTATTGAAATCAAAAGGGACAAAGGAATCCTCAATCCCCCAGGGATTGAAGTCTTTGTCAACCCCAATATTACAATAAGAGAGACATCACCAGTCAAAGAGAAAGGAGAGAGAGGAGTGGCCAGCTTGCCTAGTAAGATGTGTGTATCTAACTGTGAACCACAAAAAGGATAGGATGGCCCACCAAGCAAGCACTTGATAGTTGCCCCGTAAAGTTGTGCACCTTCTGCCAGCTTTGTGCATGTATGTAGTGCATCTTCTGATGGCTTTTATGAAGTACCCATGGATCCATATCCTCGTATCACCATGGAATACATTTTTTAAATGTGTATGTCTTCATGATTTAGCTAATTATGTGTGTTACCTTTAGAGGATTTATCATATTGAATTGCAATCGAATGTGTATCTCTTTAAGATTTAGAAACTTATGTGCATTACCTTCAGAAGATTTAGCATGCTGTAAAACAAAAGGTTAATACAAAAATGAATAATCTAGAACAAGGGAGGCCATATATATGGCCCCCTCCTTAAGATGGAAAAATACATACTATTTTCACATGTTAAGGAAAGAAAAGAACAAGGATAAAACCTTCTTCAACATCAAGAGAGTATCCATACACAACACCCAGTCCAATCCAAGAAGGTCACAACTCCTATGAGGCCATGGAAGGGACAAATGCAAAGATATATCATGCAAGAAGTGAAAAAGTAACTGTTCTGGTGGATAGTGCATTATTAAGTTTGCAAGGTGAGAGATTTATCAACCATGGAAACCGAATGTCAAACAAATAAATAGGTTATAATCAAGGACATAGATCCCCAATCCAAATATAAATTTTCATGTATGATTGGATATCACATAATAGATAGATACTACTTAACAAAGGGAAAAGTGAATCTCGGAAGGACATAAAAGAAGGAGGTGGCATACTTTCCCCCCAAGCATAGGAAAAAGGATGAAAGGGGACCTATTATATCACTCAAAACACTATGCAAGACAATGAGCCCCCAAGGATTAGGCTAACATTGTTTACATAACGTAGATCTCCATAATAGGAACATAAATATTATTTAGAGAAAACAGGATTGAAATACAACTCGTTGCGACATGATATATAAATAACTTTACTATCAATGAGCTGCCTACTATTATAATATAAAGCTTGACATTCATTAGTAGAGTAATCATGAAATATATGATATAAACAAAAAGGAAGAGTCTTCAAGTGTTAACTACATTTCTTTTTGCATTTAGGTCTATTTACCTTAACACGAAGGAGTTTAGGCAAAATAACTTCTTGGTAAAATTCCTTCATAGGGTCATCATGTTTTGAAGTGTTATTTGAGATGTTGGTAACATTGATGTGTTGTTGAGGATTAAATCGAAATCCATAAGAATTCTCATGCTCCCCATTCTATATGGGCATTTGAATTCCTTGTTTATGCTTACCATATCCTTGACCATGGAATCCTTGTTTAACTAGTAAGTGATAACTGGGACCATAACAAGAAGCCATATCAGAAGGATTCAATGGAACTTCAGTAGTCACCATGTCATCACTAGTAGGTTTGATAGATTCATAGTGGGTAGAAGTAGCAAGAAATTTATTACAAAGGGAATGAGAATTAGAAGAAAAATCTTGTTGTTCAAACTCTCTTTGTTGCTTCATAAAATCAAGATTAGAAACCTTACACTCTCCAATAAAGGTAGGATTGAAATTGAAGGTTCCCCAATCATCTCCAAAAAGAGAATTAGAGGAAGAAGGATTACTATTAGGAATAGGAATATTGTGGGTTTGAATATTCAAACAAGAATTTGGTGCATCATCTGCATGAAGTATATACACCATGTTTTTGTGAATAAACTTGACTTTACGGTGAAGGGTGGAAGGAACATCATGCATCTCATGCAACCAAGGTGTAGTTAAAAGGAGGTTATAATTAAGAGGTCTAGGCATAACATGAAAAGGAGTATTCAGGATGACCGAACCTACTTTGATAGGTAAGGTAATGATGCCCAAATTTTTCTTATCGATGTTATCAAAGCCATGTATTGGAGAATTATCAAGTTGAATAGTTGAAAGATCGGCTTTAATCTCTTTGAGCATGTACATGCCAAAAATATTAATCCCAAATCCATTATCAATCAAGGTCCTACAAATGACACTCTTATTGATAGTAACAGCAACCATAATAGCATCATATTGATTATGTAATTCTTTAGAAAGTAAATCATTTAGAGTAAATACAATGTCAAGAGGACCCGGGGTAGCATGCATGCACTGTAAGAAGGCATTGATGTTCTCTTGATTAGGAGGTAGAGTGGGAAGATTTTTTAGAGATTTTTGCAAGGCTTCATGGTAGGTAGGTGAAGTTTGAAGAAGCTCCCATAAACAAATATTGGCAGGGGTATTGCGCAATTGGTTTATCAATTCATACTCTAGGCTAGGAAGAAGGGGTGGAGGAGGAAGAATGGGTTGAGAATGTGGTAGAGAAGTAGGAACCACCGGATTAGATTGAGGGTTATTCCTTGTATGATAGGTGTGAGCTATCAAATCTTGATCATTTATAGACTCTAAAGACTCCATAGGTTTACCTTTGATAGTATAATGTGAGGACAACCTTTAAAAGTCAAAAAGGATTTTTGATAAACCATGTTAGTTGTCTCAACACTATAAATAGGTTCATAAGAAGGAAGCAAAGAATACATCATAGGAGGAGATGAGGTATGATCTTGATTCTCCATAAGGTTATCACTAAGAGGGACATAATTAAGGGAATCCATATCATTCTTTGCTAATGCCTCATCACTAGAAGGCATGCCAAATGGAGGTAAAGCATTTATAATGTTTTCTTCTTTCTCTAAAATGTCTACATAAGGGGAGTGTGTTTTATAAAAAAATAGTCACCATCATGTATGAATATTTTATCCATTAATAAATCACTCTCTTGTATCAAAGAATCTTAACAAGGAGGGGATAAATCAATGTCTTTATCCAAGGGTTCATCCCAAAAAGTAGAATCATCCACAATGGCTTCATGAGGAAGAGAGTAATCAACATCCAAATCCAAAGGTTCATCCCAAATAGGAGGATTATCATCCCTATCAATAAAGCACCTTATAGGAGTACCATAAATCACTAAACCTTGATCCGTAAAGGGGAAAGAAGGTAAATTATATTCTAAAGTAGGCTCATAGAAAAGACATATATTAGGTGAAGAATTAACATCAATCCTCAATTCATCTCCATAAAGAGAAAGATTAAATCCATCTGCTTGCTCTAATATATCCTTACAAGGTAATACAAGAGAGGAAAAAAAAAAATCACACACACTAAATGATGTCTTTCTAGGTGTATCAATGTTATAAATAGTGGAACATGAAGGTAACCATGCACAAACCCTATAGGAAAGGTCGATTTAAGAGGTTGTAGAGGAGGATGAAATCAGAATAGGATCAATGGAGATCTTATTCAAACAATTTTCATCCTCACTTCCATGTACCTCATTAGGGGATCTGTCCTCTTTTGCAACAAAATCCTCATCAAATTATTCAAAACAAAAATCATACATGTTGCACCCAAAGTAACATTACAAGCATGAAAAATGTATATTTTTTTTGTATTTTTAAAGAAATTTATGATTTTTAATTTTGACATATAAATGCAAGAGAATAAAAGAAATCTACTTATAAATGCATGTAAGATCTAACATAAGATGCAAATCTAACACCAAAAAGAAAGATTTGTCTATCGTGGGTTCACCAAAATGTAATAGGGAAATATGTATAGTGTTTAGAACAAAGGTTGCTCATAAAAGTGACCCTATGCACATATTATCCACATACATTTAATTTTTATGATAAGGGGTGTAAATATGGAAATGAAAGCAAAGAATAATGGAATAAAATACATACCTCCAAAAAATAATATGTTGAAAACCCTATCAAACAGTCTCAGAAACTGTTGATTTCCGTGTTCCTGAATCAAAATTGTGAGATCTACAAAACGTAGAATTTTTTTTTTTTCTGACAAAGGTTGATTTTGACCCAAAAATGAATGTCACCTTTGACCAAAAAGTTCTGATTTTGACCTAGAACAAATGTTGATCCTGACCCAGAAATGAATGTTGCTTTGGACCCAAAAGTTTTGATTGTGACCTAGAATTTCTGATTCTGGCCTGTACAGTTAGACAAAAAATTTGTTTCTGGATCCTTAAATTTTGGCGAAAAGGGTATCCAGATCTACACTCCAATTCAATGTTCCATACCTATACCTTCAAGAAAAATGGTTTTTTTTATTTGGGGGGGAGGGGTTTTCCTTGGTCAAACCCCAGTTTTGGAAGTAACCTTAAAGTATAATTGAAATTGCATAAGTAACAAAGTAAATAAACAAATTCACCTTGCTTGTATAGAAACCCTTATGGAGGATTTGAATCCTTGGATCCACAAGTATGTATGCTCCAAATGAATGTAGAATGTATAATTTAGGATGTAGGATGTCTCAAATCAATTGATTTTGGATCTTCAACACCAGTCTTGAATGGATCTTGGAATAGGAAGAAGCTGGCATGGATGTGTATGGAGAAATCTTCAACAAGAGGGCTCCATAGAGATCGAATCCTTTAATGGCTACCAATGGATCTCCTTGATGAATTGAGTGCTTGAAAGTGCTTCAATGCTTGGATGCTTGACATTAGATGAATGCTTTAATAGATATTTAGCTTGCTTCAAATCTTGCTTCTTAGCTTGTCCTTCACACTTAGATTTCACTTAGAGAAAATGAGAGGAGAAGGTTTCCTTATATACAAATCTAGGGCATAATATTCTAGAGAGGCCTACATTGGAGAATTAAATTCCCATTAGACCTACACCCCTATAAGTGGACCTATATTAAATATAATTTCAAGGTTCATTGCCTCGAAGACCAAAATAGCTGACCCGATAGTGGGAATTAAATCTTTTCAAAGCCCGACATGCGGAACCCCTGGAAACTTGAAATCTAGACCTTGGGTCAAAATGTAGGTCAATTCTAACCTAAGTCAGGGTTGAGGTTTACCTTGACCTAGGTCAAGGTCAAGCTCAAACTTGACCCAGAAAGGTCGATTTTGACCCTGAGGTCAAAATTCTCAAGTTTGCAGTTTAGGATGCTAGAAATAGGCCAGAGAGAAGTGGAAGAAAGGGCAGAATAGGGAGAAAAGCCAGATCCAAGTTAGACACCCATTCAAAGTGCTTGACATGACCCAAAACAACTTACTCGGAGGGCTAAGCCAGTCCAAAATGGAAGTGCTTCCATTTTCCAACGATACAGAATCAAGGTTTAAATCTGTTTGCATGGATAGTTGATAATGTATCACAGTTTCCATTAATAAAAGAAATGTTTTATCACTAACAGTAAATCAGGCTATTTATAATTTCATACACTCATGCATTTAATATGAAAGATTTATAGAATTCTAAAGGAAAAATGAACTAATTTCACATACTCGTGCATTTAATATAAAATATTTACATAATTTTGAAGGACAAATGAATTAATAAGGTTAGAGAAAGAATTGAGGGATATTTATAGATGATCTACGCTTCTTTCTTCTTCATTTCTATTTTGGTTTGGGTCTACCTTTGCTAGTGCTTGAAAGATTGCTTCTGGTTTAGGTCTTTAGGCTATATAATTTTTGATATTCTGGTAGTTGTATATTGAAGATGGAAAATCCTCTTTGTTTGATAAGCACGTCTACGAGGGGACATAAGGCATTTTTGGGCTTGGTCTCAAACCAAACCCTTGAATTAGTTTGCAAGGAGTTTGGAGCCTTAACAAATGAGGCTGACGATGGTGTTGGGCCATGAATTTTTGGAAAATATCGATAGGTACCGAGTTAACATAGACATTACATCCTATTTTTTTGGCATCTCTTATGGACCTCAGGGGAGAGAAGGTGGATATGCTCCTTCTGTTAAGGAGGCTATTCAAACATGAATTGCTAGGTGACGCTTTTTAGGTTTCCATTTTTGCACAATTAGGGGTGGAGTTGTCTTGGGCAAGTGGTTTAAACAAGCTTCTCGAGATAGACCAAAATGTGGCCATGCAACATTTTCTTTTGAACATGGATGTTCAATAGTTGAAATGTCATACGAAATGGGTGAAGATTGGTAGGGATTTTCTTCATAAATGGTTTCTATTTGATGACTTGGTGGACACTATATGGTTGTATGAATTCGTAGAGCTTATCATCTCTGAAGAGTTCCACTTAGAAAGATGAGAAAATCCTTTGTGTTCTGTCCCTATGGCCTAAAATTTAGAAATTTTCACTCTAGTAGGCTTTTTTTGCCACTACCTCACAACCTCCCTCATTTTATCTTTAAAATTTTGTAGGGACTTCAAGTCTCCAAGTCCAAATATTGTAAATTTGTAGAAAATATTAATGAAAACTTTGCAACTTCATTTCAGTTTGTTTTTGTGGATTTAAATTTAAAATATGGATGTGTGACTTATGTAATTTTATAGTTTGTGAATTTGAAATGAACCAAACAAATGTTAATTTATGTGTGTTATTTATTTAACTATAATAACTTAACTTTTGCATGTATCATGGCACATGTGTGTGACTATGGAATTGTGAAAGTTTAAAGTATTCAGTTGTTCTTTAAACTTTAAAGTAAAATTAAAATCTAAAATGAGCATAATTTTTTTTATTAATGTGGTGACTGGTCAGTTTCGTGTGTACTTTGGGCCAATGGAAAATTGTAATTCATAAAAAATCTAATAATTTCAATGTCTCGACTCCCGTCGAGTTAATATCGCCTATTTGGTTGTTGGTTTGTTCACCGTCACTGCACGTGGTATGTACATTGTACTATGAGAATTGATATGGTTGAAACGTACCTTAAAATTTCTTGTTTAGAACCCTAAATTGTAAATGTACATTAATCTAGACCATTTATTGATTGTAGACCAATGAATAGAGTTTTATCTCGGGCCGAGTTTCTTGAAAGAAACAAATTTTTGCAAGGATTCTATAGCATGGATACACATCGCAAGGTTGGAATGAAACTTGCAAGAAATGAATGTCTTGTCACAGTAACATTGATATTATTTAATTGTGATGATCCACTTGTTATTCATAAGGCACGTCACATGATTTCCAAATTTGTACTAGTACAGACTGTAGTTATTAGTATAGTCACTATATTAGTAATTTCCCACACTCGTGCATTAATGGGAATGATTTACCTAAAGATATGGAAGATATGGAACATGGATATTTATAGAAATTCTTTCTTTCTTCTCCATCAATTTCCATTTGATTTTTCCTTTTAGCCTCTGCCATCTTGTTTTAAGTTTTTAGATCTATAGATTCATAGAATTTCAAGCTTCTGTGTGTAATTTCAAGATTTTGGTTTTTAGTTTAGGGTATCGAGGCTCTAAAAGTAAAGATGGAAAAACCAATTAGGTTGAGAACTACATCCACTGATGAGAAGAATCCCTTTTTGGGAATATACCAGATGAAGTTCTCACTTATGTTTGCAAGGAAGTGGACGCTTTCAATAACAATGTTGTGTTGATGGTTCTTGACCATGAGTTTATTCGTAATGAGAAGAGATACTGTGTAAGCATGGACACTACATATCACTTCCTGGCATCTCTTCTCAACCTTGAAGGAGAGAAGGTAGACATTCTTATGCTCCTGTAGATTTTTTTTAAGGAACAATTTTTGGTGGATGACGTCCATTTCGTTGTTTTGGAAAACTATGGTTGGGGATCCCTTGGGCCGATGAAATTGAAAATATTATCTAGTGAGGTATTAATGTGGAAAGGCAACCCTTCCTACTTAACCCTAATGAAAGGTAGCTGACGCGGCGCTGAAAGTGGGCGCATCTAGGGAGGGACTTCTTGTGGAAGTAGTTTTTGTTGGAAATATGTTGAGACTAGGTGATAGAAGGGGGGGGGGGGTGAATTAGGAACTAATAAAACATAATATCTTTAATTCTTTATTAGACTATCTCATCTGATTGCATGCATGAAATAAAAATCAATAAAACATCCATAACACTTGACACAATATTTGATTACCTAGAAACCTTCCAAATAGAGAGTAAAACTGGAGTGGGGATGGTACCCACAAGATTTATTACTGTAATATAAATTTATCTTGTTAAAGCTTACAATTGACCTCTTAGGTCCACCTTGTGAAAGGATTTAGTACAATATAATTAAGGATGAAAATCTATTAGGAAATTTGTAAAGGACTGTTAAGTCCACCTTGTTAGAGGATTTTGCTGATGCACCTATTAGGATGAACCAGTAGATGATCTTCTATGCAACTTTGATTTTCTGAATAAGATCTAATGATATAAAAACTAATCACTTGAATGTGATGGATGTGTCTCTATTCTTAAACAATCAGCCACTTCATATCCGCATACACACTTCTACACACATTCACACTTATTTTGATAAACAAAATACCTTATCCAAATCAAATACTTTTATAAGTAGGCTTCCATAAGATAAATTAATATCAAAAAATATAAGCTAAGTTGGCCCAATATGGTTACTCAGGTCTAGTAGTCCACTCGAGAAATATACTGGCACTCGGGCATTATGTTGTCACTCAGGCTATATCGGTTAGTCGGGTTATATCAATCACTCAGGTAATATTGATTACCACTGTCTGCTCGATCGACACTGCCACCACTCAGGTTAAAATGTAACTTATT
This sequence comes from Thuja plicata, assembly GCA_018584345.1. Lineage (NCBI taxonomy): Eukaryota > Viridiplantae > Streptophyta > Pinopsida > Cupressales > Cupressaceae > Thuja > Thuja plicata. The sequence continues at coordinate 2,255,014 of MU226866.1, forward strand.
GGGTTGCACTACTAGCTCAGTCAACTCTGTGATGACTAAGGGTTTTTCCACTAATTGACAACATGTCTTTCCATAAGGTCATCAACCTCCCCCTTTGGCCTTAGTGACCTAAAACACTTATCATGTTCAGAATATTCTCAAACTTCTGAGTCAAAACTCCCCCTTACCATATGCTTGGGTACTTTCTTAGGTTTTGACAATAGCTCTATGACTCAGTTACAAATGACTCTGTTTTGATTTTTCAAAATTGTTTTTGTAACTTTTATTTTATATATCTCTTCTTCTCTTCTCTTTTCTTCTCTTTTGTACATGTATTTCCTTATATGTTTCTTTCCTATATACATTTCCCCCTTATTTTTGAAACCAATGCAAAAAATATATACCTATATGGTAATACCAAAATAGCTTAGGAAATCACTATGTACCTTCAAAATCTGAGAGAAAGTTATGTCACAATCATCTTGCAACACATTCAAGATGTGCAATTCAATCTGTTCTCTGCTGACAACTCCATCATTATCTCAACAACTGAAAAGTTGTTGTCATGTATGAGTGTCTCGAAATGAGATATATGCTTCTACATTACATCCATGTGTGGAAGGAGTTGGCTTTGCATAGCTGTAAAGGATTCCCTTGTCCTTTCTTCTTCCCTTAGTAATTCTGCCTGCATGTCTCTCAAATACTAAATCTTCACAAAGTGTGCTGAACTCAAACTCAGGTTAAGTACCAACTGGTTTGCACTTTCCTTTAAATTTGTATCTATCTTTGTCAACTTTGCCTCGATTTCTATGGTAAAGTTGGAAGTATCACTCAAGTTTACAAATAATGAAGAAAAATTATTAACAGTAGTTTCTAGAGAGATAATAAGAGAGTTTAGCTTTACTTGATCAATTGCAATTTTACTTGCAACATTCTATAGAACTTTGTTCTCAAACTTCATTTCTTCCTTCTGCAGTAGTTTCTCTTGACCACTTAAATATTTACTGAACTTGTGAACTATGTCTACAAGTTGATCCATAATATAATCATTCTCATTTACTTCTACTTATAGTGCATCTAGGAATATACCTTTTATGTCCTCTAGCACTTTGTTTCTTTTATTTTCTACTTGGAGCTTTTTTTGTGCAACTCTTTTCTTCCATAGCTCCCCTAGTATATCCATCTGCTCTACTGTCAAGTTGGATAGATCCCAATTTGGAATCATAATATCTTTCTCAAGATCAATATCATCATTATTTGTTTCCTTTCCTTTTCCATTTTCCTTGGGATTAGGTGAAGGAACAATTTCCTTACCTTTTCCACTATCATCATTATCCCTTCCTGAGTTTTCTTCTCAGTATTCAGTTGGAATAGGTCACTGACATTCTTTGCACCAATTGAAGGGTTTGTATCGACTGTAGCATCAATTCTCATTGAAGAAACATTCACAGTTTCCTTATGTGACTTGGTTAGGTTTATCCCACTAGTAGGTTGAGCCTAATGCTTGGTTCCTACTAGTCCAGATGTAGATTCTATAGTCTTATCCTTTCTCAGAGATAGGATAACCTATTTAGGTGATTGGGGCAAGGATGCCATCACCTCTACTACAATTTTTTCTACACTAGATTCTTCAATTGTTTCCACTTTAGGCAATTTTACATCATCAGTATTTACCTTGGGGTCTATACTGGGTACTTCGGCCTTGTCTTCTTCCTTCATATCCAAGACTGTATTCCATATATTTTTTTCAGCTTGCACCAAATCCTCTATCTTATTTTTCAATATTTGAAAGGTCCTGAACCTTGGATTGTGATTGCTTTCATATTTGGTCATAGCCTCTTTTACCTCTTTATTTTTCATAGTAGGCATGACTTGCCTCAAGGTCTATTCTCTAATATCCTTTTTAGTTTGGACTACATTGCTCTAGGGAACATATATTTCCTTGAATAGATCTTTAGTCATATGACTTTTCAATTTAGATATATCATACTTCCATCTTGTCATTTTCTCTACAACTACTTCCTCAATCTTCTTTTGTTCATCCTTAGTTTTTGAAGCATATTTAAGTAATTTTAGAGAACTCATACCACTACCTTCTCCTAGTTCTTCAATTTTCTTCTGAAAGGTAGGTGGGGGTTTCTTAAATATTACTGTATCTTCTTCTTCATCTTCCTTAGGTAATATAATTTTCCTTCTAGATCTTCTTTTAGTGATGACAAGGGTAGAGATCTTTGATTTCTGCTTGGTGGTTACCTTCTTCTTCTTCTTCTTCTTTTGGAGGTTCAATTTCTATCTCTTCCTCTTCCTTTTAAGGTTCATCATCTTCTATCTTAACTTCATCTTCTTTTCTTTCAAAGATAGAAGGAGGAGAGTCTGAATTCTTGCCATATTTATTTCCAAACTCCTCTAACCTCTTCTTTCCTCTTTTCAAAATCTTAGGAATCTTAATTTCTAAAGAAATTATGCTCTTGGCTTCTTCACAGCTACCGAAGTATGCTGCTTTAGGATAAACATTATCATTCACAAGAGCCTCAATGATTTCTTTGGTCTCATCTATGTTCACCTCATATGCAAGAGGTTACACCCATGAAACCCTAGTTTTGACTACTTGGATGTATACTTTATCACAGTCAACTACGAAGCAAACATAATCTTTGTAGTCTTCAACCAATTATTCAGGAATTCTATATCTATTCTACATCTTCTATCTTAATTCCTCAAAATATGCATCCATGATGCTCTCAAAATTGTCTCCTAATTCTGCTATGAAATCATTTATCTGATACACTATGGGTCTATCATTCTTCCAAACAACTCTACCTTTGGAGGGGAAAAAATTATTAATATAAAAGAATATGCAGAACAGAAGTGAACCAAACTTACATGGATTGGTATTTGATGTCCGGATGCTTTCCATCTTCTTTCTAGATTGGATGAGTTGCAACTCGACAAGGTTGAATGAAAGGTTTTTCTTCACCACTTTGTATGCGAAGTCCACAACCTCACATGGTACGCTATTTGGTCAGCTAGAACTATAGATTTTGTGAGAAATTAAATGAATCCCAAACTTCACTTCCATGTCCATAACTTCATTTAATCTCATGCCTCTTCCATCCCACTTGGCAAGAGTCTTCTTTGCTAGGTCATCCCAAGGTAGGGTTTTGGTAGCTTTTGGCTTGTCAAGCATGGGATACACTATAACACGGTGTACCATTGTCTTGGTAATCTTCACTAGTTTCTCCAGCCATAGATGCATGTCATGAACATGGCTCAAAACAAACCTAATCCACTTAATCTATAAATTCTATGGCATATGCATGATATGAGTCAAACCCTTGAATTCTCAGTGTTTATGTTCTGGCTTTATATTCCCGGCTTCACATAGTTTCTCATATGCTTTATTCATATCCAATGTCCCTAGCTGTTGAATTGTGCAATGATATAAGGCTCAAATGTCATTCATTAACAATACACTTGGAGGAAATAGGGAATGAGCTCCCATTAGATCTATCTCCTCTGCAATCGCTGGATGAAGCTTAAACTTTGGCTGTTTGCACATAGAACTCCTCGCACACATCTTAGATCCTTTATTAACCTTGATGTTGCATGTAGATGCCATAATGCTCAGAGGTTTGATAAAAGTTCCCAACGTAAAGCTTTTGAACACAAATTCGCTCTGAATCACTTAAGGCTCTGAATCGCTCTGCAAAATGAAAACTTTGTAAACAATGACCTTTCCAATTCATCTTTTATAAGATATTTTACTATTTAGTTTTCATTAAATTCTCCATACAAGGTAGATGGAATAGCTCAGAATGAAGCTCGCTGAAAACTAACTTTTGCATGCTCAGAACAATACAACCCAACTTAACTCGGTTAAGCCTATGTAACTCAGTTGTTACTGAGATCTTGACTCGGTTAAAACTATATTATGTCCTAGTGCATCAATATGTTGATTTGGACTTGCTAGCATATCTGGAAATGATGTAGGATGGTTTGTATGCACAGTTCTAGTAGTCTCCTTCCATATTTATTGGGACATGGTAGATCCACCCAATTCATTATTTTGGGTGCCATTCGATCCTTCATTGTTTTGATCTAAACTCTGAGGATATTTCCTTACCCACTGCTAACTCATATAAGTTCTAATTTCAAAAATGTGTGCTTTGCCTTTCTCAAAACCAGCATCCAATTTTTCTCTATTCATGCAATTCTTGCTTAGATGACTTAGTTGTTTACATACATAACATCTCTTTGTATGATTCATCTTTGTGAGGTGATTCTTTGCACAATTTGCACCAATATGACCATATTCACTACAGTGACAACATCTTCTCCATGTGTTGTAATCCCAACCAAAAATTGCATTAGCTAGTTGTTCAGCAGGGTTCCATTTCTTAGTTCTGCACTCGTAATATTTGTGACTTTGTTTGTTACAATTCAAACATTTTCCTTCAAACTTAGGTTTTTCAGTGCATTCAGTTGGCCAATGTCCATGTTTGTTGCATTTGTAGAATTTACCATTAAAATTTGATTTTCCATTGCCCCAACACTTATTTTTTTTGTGCCCTAATGTGCCACAATGATTACAAGTAGGTTTTTTGTTCTTTTGAGTTCCTTGCTGTGAGGATTCACCTTATTTAGTCTAACCTAATACACTTTTTCCATGATGTCTGAGTTGAGTTTTCTCTTTCAACTGATCCTGCTTACCTGTGAATTCATCATACTCATTGATTTTCTTTACAGTATTGAGATCATTCTGCAGTCTTTCATTTTCTGTCCTCAGACTGATAACTTCTTGATTTGCATTACTAAGTTGATTTATCATATGTGCTTACTGAAGTGACAAATGATGGATTTATTTTTCTTTTTCTTCTAATCTTGTACTCAACAATATTTTATCTTCTTGTTCCACTTATCTGTCATTTTCTACTTGATTCTTTTGTTCCATGACTTCACATATTCTGACTGAATGAATTTCTTGTTCTCTTTTCAAATTTCTGACTTCTTCATGTAAATTAGGATTCTTTGCAAGTAGGTCTTTAATTTCTACATCTACTTCTTCATAACTTCTTTCTTTGCATAAGTCTTCAATTCTTTCTTCTATGTAACTTTTTTTGAATTCATCTGCACTGCTAAATATTTTCTTCTTTTAAGGGAAAGAGATAGTTGCTCCTTGAGTTTTCTAATCTGATGCATGGCCACTTGTAGATAAATCTTTTCATTTTCAATGGCTTTCTCTAGTCTGTATATTTCCATTGTCTCTAAGCTTTTCTCAAGATGTTAAACTTGTGTTAAGAGAACCTTTAGCTCTAATAAAAATTGTTGGAAATATGTTGAGGCTAGGTGACTGAGAGGGGGGAGAGTGAATTAGGAAGAAATATAACTTAATCTCTTTAATCCTTTATTAGATTATCTAATCTAATTGAATCCATGAAATGAAAAGAAATAAAACATCCACAACACTTGATAAAATATTTGGTTACCCACAAACCTTCCAAATAGAAAGTAAACCTGGGGTGGGAATGGTACCCATAAGATTTATTACTGTAATATAAATTTAGCATCTTAAAGATTACAATTGACCACATCTGATGGCCTGCCCTATTAGGATCAATAAGGACTGTTAGGTCCACCTTGTCAAAGGATTTAGTACAATAAAATTAAGTATGCAACTCTGTTAGGAGATTTGTAAAGGACTGTTAAGTCGACCTTGTTAGAGGATTTTGTTGATGCACCTGTTAGGATGAACTAGTAGATGATCTTCTATGCAACTCTTATTTTCTTAATAAGATATAATGATATAAAAACTAATCACCTGAATGTGATGGACGAGTCGCTAATGTTCCGTATACTAGTGTAGCCTCTTAAAAAATCTTCCACTTCATATTCACATACACACTTCTACACACATTCACAATTATTTGGATAAACAAAATACCTTATATTTATACCTAATCCAAATCAAATACTTCCGTAATTCAGCTTCCATTAGATAAATTAATATTAAACAATATAAGATAATTTGGCACAATATTGTTGCTTGTGTCTAGTAGTCCCCTCGGGAAATATACTAGCACTCGAGCATTATACTATCACTCAGGTCATATCGATCACTCAGGTATTATTAATTACCACTGTCTTCTCAGTCGACACTACCACTACTCTGGTTACAATGTAACTACTCGGGTTGCACTGCTGACTAGGTCATTTATGTGATGACTAAGTGTTTTGGCACAAATTGAAAACATGTTTTTTCAATAAGGTCATTAGTTTCACCTCGACGACAGGGTGGAGATAGACTACACCTGGCTTGATGAATTCATGGAGATCATCCTCCACAAACAATTCTTCTTGGACAAGGATGGAGAGGAAGACCCTTTGTGTTTCTGTTCTTGAAATGGGGGTTTTCTGCAATTCATTTTATTTTTAGTTTTTTGTTATATGATCAACCAGTGCCCTTGTGGCAACAAATTTTTTAATTTTTTTTAGGGATAGTTCCTATTCAGTGATTACTGATTCACAACCATACCTTTTTTTAGGGGTTTAGGGTGTGACTATAGTCTAAAGTTAAAATCTATATTTATAAAGTATATTATAATATTAATGATGTAAATTTTTTAAATAATTAATGAAAAGTTTTCTCTTCGACTTCGACCAATTAACATTTGATTTAGCTTTCCAGTTTACTCTTAATGAAAGTTAAATATCTGGTTTACTCTTAATGAATGATAATAGATTGTCGGGACTCTAGACTCTATAATTTTGCTTAAATGTATAAATGCAATTGCATAATTATTGTAATTTTTTTATCTTCTCCAGAATGAGACATATATGAGTGTGTGATGTAATAGATTGTCTGTATAATTTTGTTTAATTATAATTTCGTAAAGAGATCTAAAGAATAATAGTAATATATTAATAAATAGTAAATTATGAATTATATGCCCATGAACACATTGCCATATCGATGTGTGATATCATATGAACCAAAAAAATATAACAATGTTTAATGTATGTGTGTGATTTATTTAAGATTAATAACTTAACTTTTCCATGCCAATGTATTACGTGGCATGTGTGCGACTATGGAATTGTAAAAGTTTAAAGTGGAATTATCAATTTGAATTTTATGGGTATTAATAATTAGAAATTTATCAATTTGCATTTTATGGGTTAATAATTAGACATTTATATGTGATTGCAATATTTTAATTAGTTTCTTTTATATTAGACAATTTTAATATTTAATTTAATTTAAATTTAATAAATTTTTGGTGTATGGTGTAACTACATTTCTGGCGAGCATTGGGTGAGCAGAGATCAATGACATATGGTGTATTTTCGGCGGGAAGGGAAAAGAAACCCCATTTTTTCAATCCTATTATGGAATCATAATATGTGTCCACTCACACAATTGGTGTCATTTGATAATGACATGTGAGGTGACTATGTGTGAGGTACTATACTACTGAAAAGTGAAAAGCACAAAGTTAATGGGACCTGTGACACATAATAGTGACTACGAGCGACCGTTGGATGAGGACAGATCAATGATGTGCAGTGTATTTCAGGCCAAGAGGGAAAATAAACCCCATTTTTGAAAAAATATTCTGGAATCATGACACATCTATACTCACACAATTGGTGTCATTCAATGATGATGTGTGAGGTAACTAGGTGACTACGAGTCTACATATGGCATACTATACTACTGACAAGTGATAAGCCAAAAGTAAATGGGAACGACGACATGTGATAGTGACATCCATGACCATTGGACAAGAAATGTATCAATGACCCAAGGTATATTTTTGGCCTATTTGGGGAACGGTCACGTCCTTTTGCAAATGTCCCCCAGAAATAGAGCATGTTCATGAAATAACACTGAGCTAAGTTTAATTAAAATAAAAATTGGAGTAAAACAATAACTTAACATTTAATAAGCAATAAACTCAATTTTGGGTCATTGGTTGTAGTTGTAAATTTGTGATGTCAAACAATTAAGAGACATGTGTCCTACTGATCTCAGATATATGTCTTCATACAAAATCAATACAAGTTAACATGAGTCATGACTAACGACCAAGTACTCATGATTGCATAATTTTAACCTAAGTTTTTATATTTTTAGTTCTTACTAGTATATTATATTGGAGATTCTGAAAGGGGTTATGGTTTCTAGGTTGAGGTTTGAGGAATGCAATAGAATCTCTCCGCTCTCTTCCCACTCACAGTTTGCATAAATTAAATTTTTAGGTAAAATCCTGAACACCCACATCCTGCCCTTTACATTTTTCAAATCTACTAGTTTACTGTTTAGATTATAGTCATAGAATTAGGGTTGTATTTTTAATCGCACTTATAAATTTTAGCTTTCACCTCTGTAGAACTATTTGAATTTTCCTACAAGTAAATAGTAATACCAATATAGCATGGTCCACGATAGAAAAAACAAATACCAAGACTACAAGTAAAACACAAAGAAAGTAAATAGAGATAATAAACTTCCATAAACTGGTTAAAACACCAGGTTTCACTAATGAATTCAATGATATTTTTTATCCTATTATCCATGGAAATAAGGCAATCATGGAAATCAGATATGCACTTGAAAATAAGTGGAAAGATCCAATGAAGGATTCAAAATTTTCTCAATTTAACAACATGGTAAAGGAAATGAAAAATAAAATTGTAGCATCGGTTGGTAGGTTAGCATGCATGGCGTTACCTCAAGTATTCCCTTGTCTAGAAATTATCATGCTTTGTGCCAAAAATTATGGTAAAAATAGCAAAGAAATTGTCAAATAAAAATACTCAGGGGGAAATTTTGTCGATAACTAAGATTGAATATTCTAGTCTGTTGGACCTAGGGTTTGAAGCACAAAACTCAAATGTTGACATTGACCTGGGAAAGATGGCATAGAATTATGAAAAAATAGATGCAATATAGAAATATTGTATATCAGAGGAATAACAAGCAGTTCTAGTCTAGATCGAGGTCATAAGACTCCTTATGATTATGATATTTTGTGCAATCTATTCAGGATAGTATTTCCTTGCTAGCATTTTGTTTGGGATTGGATAGTAACAAAGAAGTGGGTGCCAGCATTCTTGAAATAATTTTTCATATTCATTGTAAAAAAGAACCAATAAAATATAATTTTACTGAGCACATTGTTCATTGCATGCCAGAACAATTACTAATGATTAAAAGAGGTTCACAGAAGATATTTACGTTCACAACCTACTTGTGCTATCTTCTTTTAGCAAAGCATTGTGCAATATTTTAGACAAACAAGGTACAAAGTCGGGTCCAAAATCTAATATGTGAATGGACACCTGAGATAAGGATGAGTGATAACAGAAGAAACTATAACAATTTTGTAGAATTCTTTTTGGCACCAATATATCATAAAATAATAGGCACTCCGATGCCTAGATTGTCTATGTCTTATAGAGATTGCATTCACTTCAGAAGTGAAATACAATTGGTTGATTGGTACTTCATGGAAGACTACAATGTGTTAAGGTTTTACAGTTTAGTGGTACAACCCTACACACTTCCAATACATTTTATAGAGAGGGTATTTTTATTGGAATATGTTCATTAGATGGAGATCACAGATGTACTCTTTAATGGTCAGCAAAAGAAACTGATATTTCCTTCCTTTCCTTTGTCAATTTAAGGGTTCACATTTGAGAGAAGAGGATTCAAAGTGGCACAGGATTTTTTTTCAATTTTTTTCATTTTTTCTAATCCACTCGACATAATTAGAACAAATCTTAGAGTGAAGGAGAACCTCGCAAGAAAATTTCAACATGAGAGTAGGCCATTGATAGCAATTTTTTAAAACATGGAGTCCTAGGACGAGGTCAAAAAAGAGATGGAGAAATATGCCGCTAAAAATAATATTTTAATACAAGAATTATCATCAAAAATTATGGCATTGCACAAATATAAGGGAAAAGTGTAACACAGGACATCCTACTATTTCTACTAGGAATATGCTCAACCATCTAGAAAATCTATTTTAAAACACCTAGTGGTTCAATGTAAAAATGGTAATTGGACTCCAACCAAACTTTCTGATTTTTTGGAAATGAGGAAGAATCTCAGCGAGCCAAAGACCTTTGTAGATCTTTATGAAGTGGATGAGGATGAAATATTTTATGATTTGTGGAATGGGGAGCATCCAGCTAAAGCATATCATAGTGATGATGGTTATCAAGATAATGAGGATGAGTGAGATTTTGTGAATCCCACATCCAGTGATGTATATTCAATTGTTACTGCAGTCGATGTGTCCACATAAGAAAAATATAGCAAAGGGGAAGAGATTAGAGAAAAATGGGTTTTCCAGGTTGGGATGGTCTGGGTCCCACAGGAGAAGGGCCTTGGTTTCCACTTAACACACCCGCTCCACATAAATGTGGTGGGACACTAGTATTTTGAAGTTCATTAGAAAAAGGTATTACTTAGTCTCATACCCTTGTACCTTCATTTGTTCAAGCTTCAAATCTAGTTCCACCTTTTCCAAGCACTCTAATTCAATCTTAATCAAGTGCCACTCCCACTAGTTATATACATTGTCAATCATTAAGTCTTGACCTTCATGCTCATGTTGGTTGTCTTGTAGACACCCTAAACCTTATTATTAACATACCAGTTAGACCTATGGTGGTTGTGTGGATATATTTTTTTTGTGCTTATAGATCATATAGATCATATATGAATATAAAATGAGTTTTTCCATCACTACTTTTAATTGGATTCTAAAAATGGTGCAACTTATGTTCTTCACTAAAACATTTATATGAAAGTGGGCACATGTGTGAGATGAAAGAATGAAAATAAAAATATAGCTAGATGTAGTTAGATTGAAGGCTATAATATGAAAAATTCATTTTGTGCAAGAGACGGATCACATCCACAAACATAAGATATCCATGTAAATTTGAAGGAATTGGTTTCACAAATGAAGACAACAGAGTATTTATAGATTCAAGACACCTAATTAATGTTGTGGAAGATAAAACAGACAAGGATATGATCTTGAGTCAATTTCCCTTGCCCCAATCACCCTACCATACACATTGAAATATTATTGGTTTAAATTTTAAATAACATAGAACATATCCAATATGACTCAAAATTCAAATTTTTAAAAATTATAAATGTGTATTATAGGTTCTATTCCCCTTGCATCTAAGGTAACCCATGGCCTAGCATGCATGTAAAAATATTATAGTCTAGATAACATGTAACCTTTGGAACATAGTACCTTGTGTTGGAGGAATTAGTATTCACATGAATAATAGTGTGTATTAGAATAATTAAGGTGAAATGAATTTTAGAAAATAACTTACATAATCTTAATGTGTATTAGAATAATTAAGGTGAAAGAGTTTTAATAATAACTCACATAATATTATAGATGAGAAAATGAATATTTGTTGATTGGTAATGTTTTATTTATTTGTATTATAAGTTCCTACAACAACTCATCTATATAAAAGGGAGTTGGTATAGGAGCTTTCCTATGATAAAGGAGTTCCAATTTCTATAAATTCTAGTAAGTGTTATTGAAGAAAGATGAATTAAAAAGATATTATCATTTTTCTAAAAAAATTATGTTTTCTCTACGTAATTTATGAATATTGTATCTGAGCCATTTGATCTTGTGTTATGTGTTGCCAATTTCATTCAAAACTTGTAGAGGCATCAATCAAAATGCAAGATGTTCAAACTGTTGTTCTAACAGTTCAATTTTTGTTGTCGTAGGATTCATAATAGGCTATCTTGTTCATTTCATTACGAAATTTAAAACTTTAAAATGTTTTGGAAAGCTAATTATAAGGTGAGTAAAACCCAAAAATATTTTAACAATGTTGTAAGTATAAAATAAACATTTTGATGTAGAAAGTAGAGCAGTAAAAAAATGACATGATTATTATTGTTGCATGTTGAATTTCAATGCTAGTTGCCACTCTTTGATGTCTTTGTGCCAAAGTGGAAAAGTCATGATATATCATGGCAGTTCTTTGGCTTTGTATGACTTCTTTATGAAGTTGCACACTAATTTTGGATAGAAGCCATGTGTTGGATTTTCCTTATAACTTTGTGTTGTATGTAACTATTTTTTATGGGATGTGTAGATTTTTTGAAGGCATATTAAGATGTTTCATTGTTGTTTGGTATTCTATGGTTTAAAGTAATTTGAGTATAAGAAATAAGCATATTTTATTTTCATCAACAATTCGGTTGGACCTAAGAAGCAGGGTTTGCGACATAAGGATACGTTCTACTATGTTTTCATAGATGCTACATGGAAGTTGAAGATCATGAATTTGATTCAATTTAAAGAGGGAATTCTAAGGCTGTAAATGTCAAGAATCATAAAATTGGGGAGAATATCAAACCTGCCATATATTGAATGACTGATTAGCTAGAACATTTTAGAAATATATGACTGGATTAGGAAGGATTGAAGACCTTACATTGCAAATAATATTCAACTTCAAATTTAAATAATGAGTCCTTATGTTCTAAAGACTATGTCACATAATAATAAAAGTTTCTACTTTACTTCACTCCATGCATTTAGTTAAACAAAATTATAGCTTGTACCTATATTAGAATTTAAAATTAAGTCATTAGCATGAGTCCAAAATTGAGCCAAATAGAGCTTAATCTTTACACAACTTTGAAATCCGAGGGGAAATTTATGGTCCAATAATATAAATCGGTCATTATCAATTTAAATCACCGGCCAATACATTTCGATGCATTCTGGATTAAACACGGGCACATAATTTATACTTGTGGTTGTTTTACGTCACATAAGGGGATAGACAGAGTGCCTTAGGGTATGGCCTTGATGTCCCAAATATAAGCACGGGTGGGGTTGTTGAGAAACTTCTCCATTTTCATAGCCCCATACAAGACATTAAATGCTACCCCAAACTGATACAAACCATTAACTATTTAGAAACATAACCTAATCTCAAAATCCACAGACATCAACAAAAATTGAACTTAATCTTTAACGGATTTATAAATTCAAAAAAATCTCGCCCCAAATTCTTTTTAACACAAATTGATCATCTAATCTCCAAATTTTAAACATATTTAAAGATGGGTGAAAAGATTGCATACATGCATGCGATTATTCCGTCGCGTATTTCTCTGTTCTACAAAATGACCACGAGCAATGCAGCCAGACTTTTTGGCGTACGATTATGATATTTCTGCTACTTCACACCGATAACCCAATTCAAAAACCAGCTGCAACTAAAAGTATTTTTTTTTCCCAAACCATGCTTTTCAAAACCCCTACCCACACATGCAAATCATGTACATAAGAATGACAAGATATAGACAAAAACTATATAATTTACATCCACAATGGGGCAGAAGTGAATGGGCCAATTTATTAACTATTTTGAATTCTTGCTTTCGTTCTGAGAAAATTAGGTAGCTCAACACTCTCTGTGAAACCGTTTGAGCAAACCGGGTGTGAGACAGAGTGTGAGACAACCATGAAGCATGATACAATAAATGAACATGCATGTACTGTCGTGAGTCCACTACGGAGGAAAATCCTATCAGTTGAATATTCGACCGCTCAGGACGAAAAGCCTATAAGCTTAAAAATCTTCAGCAAAGAGACTGTTCATCCAAAACCTCGCATTTATTTATTGGTCAAACTATTTTTATTAGATTGTATGATAGTATTTCCAATTTTTTGAATCATCTCTATAATCTTCCATCTAAGAATGAATTAATGAAAACATATAAAATTATAATACATTTTTCTGTTGAGATTAAAATCATAATACATGAAAAAAACAATATATTTATTTATTAGACAATCTAATCAATATTTTGAATCACTCTTTATAATTCACCATTTACAAATAAAACTTTAAATTAATGAAAAATTGTAAATCGATCATAATTTTATAAAACCCAAATTTTAAAGAATGAATATATAACACAAAGCTAAGAGAATGTGTTTTCTCGTTTCTTTTTCATTCTCATAGTGATCTAAAAAAAGAAACAGTTGTGCTCTTCATAAATGTGTCACCATCAGCTGCATCACCATGATCATGCACTACTGAACCAACAAAAACAAATCTAGGAACATTTTTTTATGCATAAGAGGCTAAAGCATAAAGAGACATATTAATCGTAAATAATACATACAACTATAGACTATAAACGAAAGATTATTGGTGGATGTATGCCCAAACCAAAATGGAGTAGATAAATGCTTCACCCACAAAAACTTAATAGTTTAACAATAAGCTCAGTGGCACTTAGCTTTGTGCCCAATTATGAAGATAAAGAGGATCCTTCCTCATTGCTGGCATCCAAGGCAATCTCATTTGACTCATCATGGTCATCAAAATTGTATTCATGGTATAAATCTTGTTCCTCCTCTACCTTATCATCATCTTGTTCTTCATCTTCTACATCCTCATTGTCAACATCATCTTCCTCATCTACCTCATCATTGTCCTCATTTTTGGATGAATCTTTGTTTCCCAGGCTGTCCATCTTTTCCTCAAATTTTTATTGATAAACCCATCCAAGATCTTCATTGAGGTTATCCCCAAAGGGTTAATCCAATCCATCCTCCAAGCCTAGGAATTTTGAGAGGAAGGTGATGTCTCTTTTCACCATAAATCTTCTAATTTGATGATCTTCCCACTCCCACCCCCATAGAATAAAGAGACGTCTGGGAGGCCCACCATAAATGTTTCTTCTTATGTTCAAACCAAAGCATGGGAATGGTTCTCCAACAGTCATAATTGTAGCTAAGTCCCAAGGAAACAATGTGGTTATCTCTATATCAATGTTAATGATCTCTCCATCCAAACCCACTAGATAATAATCATTAAAAATGTAATGTCAAAGTTAGTCTTCCATTACTTTACGAACCCCTTCTACTAAAATTCTAGCAATAAAGCCCATAGAAATATCTGTATTAACTCTAACACGGTGATTTTTACTGATAAAATTGAATCCCAAAATGCTCCTTACTACATGAAACACCAATCTGTGGTGGTAAATGCAAACCTCTTGAATCCTGGAAGAGTCAATAGGGTTGTCAAAGGCATATTCTAAAAATCCAGTAACATTTTATAAACAATCTATTCATTAAAATAATAATAAAATCCTTTATATTCACGAAATTGAAGATAAAACACCTCATTTATCCTATAAGAATATATTTTCTTGTGAAATACTAATTATATAAACAATTCAAAAATATCTTTTTCTTGTGCGTACAAGATGTGAAATTATCTAGAAATCAGAATTAAATATATGAACACTTGTAAACAATAAAAACTATAAAGAGAAGATTGAATCATTTAGCATGTTTCCTAGGAATAAATATGGCTACATAACTTTTTTTTTTAAAAAAAATCCTAAATTATCCTCTATATAAACAGAAGACTAGGACAAAATAGAGGGTTGGCCAATTTATAGTTGGGGAATCGTACATAAAGGAAGATAGAAAATATATCACTAATATACATATGTGCATGATGAATCTTTGAATTAGAAGGATTATAGACAACTTACCAACTCTTACAAAATATAATTGTTATTCTAATTTTGTACATGCAGGATGATAATCAAAAACATCAAAACATTGCATAAAGGCACATCTCTTAAATACTATTGTTCAGCTGATATAGATGAGATACATTTCTATTGCATTCATTCTATCAATTACATTGTACTCTATGTACTGATCATTTTTCATACTTGATCATTACGTTGTGCATTCAAACTGAATGTGATAAAGAAATGTTTTTTTTTTCATAGTACATCTTTCACAATGGAAATTAGAGGAACGTATGCAAAAAAGAAAGCATGATAGAAGCATGATGAGGTTTAGGGGTCCATGCATTGCCTTTAAGAAGTATCCTGCATTCTGCAACCAGTTGTCTGTATTGTCTGAGTCTTGTTGACCTTTGCATTGTCTCTGCTTGTCCTGCATCCTAGGTCTTCTTTTGGTCCAGTGTCCTAGATCAATGAAAATAAAATATGTTAGATCAAAATTGGATCTAAGCAATGCATGAAAGCCTAAAATCATCATACAACGATCATACTTCTAGAATTGCATATTTACCAATAACATCAGTGCAAGGGAATGGTATGCATCTACATTAACAGAATAGTAATATCAAAGGGACTTATATCTTTATGAAACCCTTTACTATATTTGAAAGATTCAATGAAGAAGAGAATCATAATTAGTTACATTAACCGAAATTACTATAGTATGTGGGTGATCATCATTTTGATTATCCAGACACTGTAGGAATCTAGAACAATGTAGCTATCTACTATCCCCTTTCTCATAACAACTTTTAAGAAAGTAGTGCTATGTTGCAAAAGTGGCATAGCTATGTTAATGTGATGTTTAAGCTTTCTGAAAATAGATAATAGATGTAATATTGTTTGTGAGTGTCATGAGCCCGTGCTCGAACCTCATGAACATGTGCAAGCAATGAAAACAATCAAAACTATGTGCAAGACAAGTTGTGCATGTGCTAAATGTAGAAACTGATGAAAGATCAGATTCACAGAACCTGAATACACCTACATGCAAATGACCTAATACAAAGATGAAGTACGAAAATGAAAAAGAAGAACTCAGAGGTTTACTCAAAATGTGAGAGCAAAAATTACAACTGAATTAATGAAAGACAAATACAAAGTTCGACCTTAT